>PVLA01013895.1:0-33935 GCA_004027455.1 Hydrochoerus hydrochaeris | reverse complement strand
AGACAGAGATAAAAATGACCACAATCCCCAGAACAACAACAGAAAGAAACCACCAGGACAAGCAATTAAATAAGGGGAAAAGCAGGAAGCAAAGAACTGGAAAATAACATGAAAACTTGAGCCAGTACATATCAGTGATATCGATAAAGGTAAATGGTCTCAATTCACCTATAAAAAGAAATAGATTGACAGAATGGATCAAGAAAGATGGTCCCACAATATTCTGTATACAAGAAACACATCTGACCCAAAAGGAAACTCATAGATTAAAAGTCAAAGGATGGAAAACAGTATTCCATGCAACAGGAAACCAGAAAAAAGCAGGAGTAACTATTCTATTTTCAGACAATGTGAACTTCAAACCTAAAATGACTGAAAGAGATTAAGAAGGTCACTACATACTCATTAGTGGAAAAATTCAAGAAGAAGAACTAACAATTACAAATTTATATGCACCAAAACAGGAGCACCCAACTATATAAGACATACTAGTGGACATGAAAACCAAACACACAAGAACACAATTATAAAAGGGGACCTTAACAGCCCATTGTCACAAAGAGATAGATCAACTAGACAAAAAGTCAGCAAAGAAATAATAGAACTGAATCATACCTGTGAGCAATTGGACTTAGCAGATGTTTACAGAGTGTTCTACTCAACATCACAATACACATTCTTCTCAGTTGCACATGGGACATTCTCCAAAATAGACCAGATATGACCCCATGAAACATTCTTAAGTAAATGCAAAGGTATTGAAATTGTCCCATGCATAATATCTGCCACAGTGCACTGAAATTGGAAATTAATGGCAAAAGAAATTGAAAAACCTGCATGAATACATGGAAATTAAATAACAACCTTTTGAACAACGAGTGGGCTACAGATGAAATTAAAGAAGAAATAAAACAATACCTACAATTCAATGAAAACACAGAAAAAACATACTGTAATCTGTGGGATGCAACAAAAGTGGTCTTAAGAGGGAAATATATATCAATAAATTGTCAAATCAAGAAAACAGGATGAGCAAAACTAAACAACCTCATGCTCCATCTCAAGCTTCTAGAAAAAGAATAAGCTAAACCCAAAGCTCATAGAAGAGAGGAAATTGTAACAATTAGAGCAGAAATCAATGTAATTGAAACTTAAAAAATACAAAGAATTAATGAATCAAAAAGCTGGTTTTTTGAGAAAATAAAAAAAATTGACAAACTCTTAGCTAACCTTATCAAGAGAAAAAAATAAAAAAACCCAAATTCATGCAATAAGAACTGAAAAAGGGGATATTACTGCAGATACCATGGAAATTCAAAAGATCATGAATATCTGCTTTGAAAATCTCTACTCACACAGACTGGAAAACACAAAGGAAATAGACAGATTCCTAGAAACATACGAACTACCACAGCTCAACCAAGAAGATATAGCAACTTTGAACAAGCCAATATCAGCTATTGAAATTGAAAATGTAATTAAAAACTTACCAACAAAGGAAAGCCCAGGTCAGGATGGATTCACAGCAGAATTCTACAAGAAATCTAGAGAAGATTTGATCCGACACTACTTAAACTCTTCGATAAAATTGATAAGAAAGCAGTCCTCCCTAAATCATTCCTGAAGGCAAGTATAACTCTCAAACCAAAACCAGAGAAAGACCCAACTCAAAAGGAGAACTATAGGCCAGTATCAATAATGAATATTGGTGCAAATATTCTCAACAAAATACTGGCAAATAGAATGCAGCAAATCATCAAGAAGATTATACATCACGACCAAGTGGGGTTCTTTCCAGGAATGCAGGGATGGTTTCACATATGCAAATCAATAAATATGATACATCACATTAACAGAGACAAAAACAAAAATCACATGGTCATCTCAATAGATGCAGAAAAAGCTTTCGACAAAGTCCAACACATGTTCATGATAAAAACCCTTCAGAAACTCGGAATACATGGTGTCTACCTCAACCTTATAAAGGCCATCTATGACAAACCAACAGCCAACATTATACTAAATGGACAAAAACTGAAAACTTTCACTTTAAAATCAAAACAAGACAAGGATGTCCACTGTCAACTCTCCTTTTTAACATAGTTCTGGAAACACTAGCCAGGGCAATCAGACAAGAGAGAGAAATAAAAGGAATAGAGATAGGAAAGGAAGAAGTTAAATCATCACTATTTGCAGATGACATGATACTCTTTATAGAAGACCCAAAAAAACTCCATTAAAAGACTATTAGAGATAATAAGTTCAGCAGTGTATCTGGATGCAAACTCAATGCCCAAAAATCAATAGCTTTCCTGGACACAAACAAAAAACTCACCAAGAGAGAAATTATGGAAATATCACCCTTTACAATAACATCTTAAAAATGAAATACATAGAAATCAACCTAACTAAAAATGTAAATACCTCTATGCTGAAAATTATACTATGCTGAAAAAGGAGATTGAAGAAGATATTAGAAAATGGAAGGATATTCCTTGCTCTTGGCTAGGAAGAACCAACATTGTGAAAATTGCCATACTCCCCAAACTGTTATACAGATTTAACGCAATCCCAATCAAAATACCATTGACATACTTGACAGATCTAGAGAAAACACTCCTAAAATTCATTTGGAAACAGAAGAAACCTAGAATAGCAAAGGCAATTCTAGGCAACAAAGGCAAGGAGGGAGGCATCTCAATTCCTGACTTGAAACAGTACTATAAATCCACAGTGATAAAATCAGCCTGGTACTGGCAGAGAAATAGACCTGAGGATCCATGGGACAGATTAGAAGATGCAAGCACAACTAAAAAGATACTCAGCCACCTGATATTTGACAAAGGAGCTAAACATGTTCACTGGAAGAAGGATAGCCTATTTAATAAATGGTGTTGGAAAAATTGGCTCCCTCCATGTCGAAGACTGAAACTAGATCCATGCCTATCACCATGCACAAAACTAAAGTCTAAATGAATCAGGGACCTAAATATCAAAACAGAAACACTGAATCTACTGGAAGACAAGGTAGGTAGAAATCTTGGAGACATAGGGGTAGGCAGAGAATTCATGAACAAAACGCAAACTGCACGGGAAACACTTCAAAGAATCAACAAATGGGATCTCACATTATTGAAAAGTTTCTGCACTTCAAAAGAAATCATCAACAGAGTGAAAAGAAAACCAACAGAGTGGGAAAGAATTTTAGTCAGCAACCCCTCAGACAAAGGACTTATGTCCAGAACATATAAAGCATTGAAAGTCATCAAGACCGCCAAATTCAAAGACCCTCTCCAAAAATGGGCATCTGATATGAACACACAGTTCTCAGAGGAAGATATACAAAAGGCAAATAAATACATGAAGAAATGTTCACCATCACTGGTCATTCAAGAAATGCAAATTAAAACAACATTGAGATTTCACCTCACTCCAGAAAGAATAGCGACCATCAAGAGATCAACTGATAAATGTTGGCAAGGCTGCGGGGAAAAATGAACACTGCCCCAATGCTGGTGGAAATGTAGACTAGTGCAACCACTATGGAAATCCATATGGAGAATTCTCAGAAAATTAGGATTGGAAGTTCCACTCAATCCAGCTATTCCCCTCCTGGGTATTTTCCCAGAAGAACTGAAAAGTTCATATCACACTGATATATGTGCATCCATGTTCATAGCAGCACAAGTTGTAATAGCTAAATCTTGGAAACAACCAAGATGCCCATCAACTGCAGAGTGGATCAAAAAGATGTGGTATTTTTACACAATGGAGTATTACTCAGCTATAAAAAATGATGATCTTGAGGCCTTCATTGGAAACAACTTGAGATTATCCTCATTAGTGAAATAAATAAGAATCATATTTATAAATACAACATTGTGTCTTTAGTGTAAAAAGTGATAAGAACCATAAGAGTAATAAAATCCAAAATGTGTAATTGCTGTTGTAAAATAGGAAAAGAAAGGGCTCTAAGGGATATAACTGCATGTATGTTTGAGTGTGTAAAATAGATGACCATATTGTTGAATCTTTGTTGGATCTTTGAGCAGAACTGTTTGCAGTCTCACTGTTTGAATGCCTACTATGTATCCTTTAATTTTGTGAACAACTATATCCAAGATGATAATATGTAATTTATCAACTATTAATTTCTTAGGGCTTTTTTCCTTTGTTTTTCCTTTTTTCCTTTGGAATTCTGTATTGTTGCTACCCTTTTTCTGTTTTGTTTCTTTTTTCTCTTTAAATAAAATTTTTAAAAAATTTTAAGTCTCAGCTTTGTCACCTACAATATGTGGGTGAAGACTGCTCTCCCTCAGGTTTGTGAGCACTGAAATAATGGGACCTTTTCAGCATGGAACAGACACAGAATGCAGCACAATGAATCACAGCTGATATTATTGTGCATAGCATAATGTAAGGTTTCACTCTCTCCCATCCAGTTTGTTTCCCCTTACTACTTGGTATTGATGGTACTATCATCTTCATGCCAGGTAAGCATTCTAACTCTGAACTACATTCCAACTTTTAATTTTTTTTTAATTTTGAAATAGGTTCTTACTACATTGCCCTAGTGATCTCAAATTTGGGATCATGCTATGTCAGAGTCTTTAGGAGCTGGGATTACAGACATGATCCACCACACATTGCTTATCCAAACTTCAAAGAATGTATGTGCACCAAAGACGAGAACTCTGTTATCTTTATTGATTCTTCACGTGTAAAGTCATTTTCCTCTTATTCCCCTCTTGTTCCCCCATGCCACTTGCTCTGCCTTGGCAGAGCCCAGGCTCAGGAGGGTGGGAAGTTCATGGTATAGTTTCTAGGGATGGTGGCAAAGCCCACGTGTTGGGGAGACATGTCGATGTCCTGAGGCATCTGCTGGGACTTGAAGCAGAAGTTCTGCAAGATGGTGGTGAGGAAGAGAAAGAGCTCCATTCTAGCCAACCCTTCTCCAAAACAGTACTGCCTTCCTGAAGAGGAGAGTTGGGATGGACACAAATAAGTCAATTTTCACTAATACCTTGCCCCATGCAGATGCCAACTTGTGTTCCCAGGTAGACAGCCTGCAGCATTGTGGCCTGAGAGATGTTGACAGAAGCAGTTAATCCTCTCTGAGCCTCAGTTTTCCTTGAGCATGAGGTGGGTGCATTGATGTCAGGATGTAGTAATGGGAAGTTTGTATGCCCCCTTCCCTCAATACATTCTCACACATAGCTGCTGTGTTGACATCTCCTGCCTAACAGTCTGAAGATTTTTTTGTGTGTGTCCTTGGAAGTATCTTGGACTCCCTTATGACTTCCTCATTTCTAAAAGAGGATTGGTCTTTCCTTTACTTTGGTATGCATACAGATACTTTGTGTTTGGTATTTATAGAGATTGAAATTAGTTGGTTGAAGGGTAGATCCACGAGGAACCTCAAGCAGGAGAAAAATGTAGGCTCTGTCTATATTTCTAGACTTCTCCTTTAAGATTCCCATATCTATCTAGCATAACCAAGCTAACATGACCTTAATCCAGCATTGTTTACAGCCAATCTAGTTCCCATGGTTCACACCTATCTCATGCATAGATACATGTCATGCAATCAGTTAAAATGAGCTGTCCTTGTTGGTGTGTGCCAGTGGTTTCTTACTGATTGAAAAAGGCAAAAAAGCATCACTCTTCTTTAACTGCCCCTTTTCATCAGGAAATGTTGGGGATGGAAATCATCAGGTTTGGAGAAGAACTTGGGGTCTCTCAGCACTGGGTACACTTCAGTTCCCTGTCAGTGATGGGGAAATGGGGATTTAATAAAACAGGCCAAGGGATGAATGTTCTAAAAGCACAAGGAATTTACAGGGGAAAATAAGAGTGTCCCAGGTAAAGAGAATAGGGAGGTATAGAGATTGGAGCTTTCCAAGACAGGAAATGTGGGGGAGACAAAGTTTCATGTTTGTGGGAAGTGAAGTTTGAGAGACACATGGCATAAGGTTGGGGATGTGCAACTCAAGTTTGAAGGAAGGAGAGTGGATGACTTGGAGCTCTGTGATGCCTAAGAAAGAAAGTTGGTAATAATTGGTGCCTTTATCTTCCTAGACTGGCTGACCTGGGGAGAACATTCCCACCCCTAAGGAAAAGTTCTAGGGGAAAATATTTTATATCCTTTGAGATAGGCAATTTGTGGGATGTGTTGTTAAGTCCTCTGTCAGAGAAAATCTGAAACACAGGAAGCAGAAGTCTCTAAATGGAAAGGCAGAGAGCACATAGAAGTCAAGGGAGATTCAGAATGAGGTAGAGGACAGCAGCTGTAACTGAGACCCCAGAGAAAGTATTGCAGAATCCTCTAGCTTATCAGAGTGGCACCTTAGGGATGAGGAAGCCCTGAAAGTTGCTGTCTTTGGTGACTCTGTGCACCAGGCCCATGGGGATTACATCTCCAAATCTTTGAATCTCATGGGTCACTGCATCTATGTAGGGCATCTTGACTCAGTCTTCAAACTTAGGCTGTCGATTCCTGCCAATCACTTGGTTAATCTCTTCATGGACCTTGGCTGTAGGGGTGGGGGTGTTTAGGTATACAGTGACTTCACAGCAGAGATTCTAGTCCTAAAATGTTAAACTGATTGCATGACATGTATCTACATATGAAATAAATATTGACCATGGGAACTAGATTGGCTGTAATCATTACTGGATTAAGATCATATTAGCTTGGTTATACTAGATAGATATGGGAACCTTGAAGGAGGAGTCTTAGGCATTGATCTGCAGAAGCATGCAGTGGGACATCTGTGGTTAAGGGGAGCAATTTACAGCCAGTTCAGGTCATGGAAATATACACACAATTCATGAGATTAGATGGGCACCTCCCAGCTGAATAGCACTTGTCTGTGTGTAGCTGGGTCCGTCTGAAGGCCAGAAGCATGGGTGGAAAAGATGGAGTCTCAGAGGAGCCTAGAGGGTCAGTGTCCTCATTTCTTTGACTCATGCAGACTTACCCTCCACATCTGGGTGCTTCATGAGCAGTAGGAAGGCATAGTGCAGGGTCATGCTGACAGTTTCTGTGCCCTCAAAAAAGAGGTTCAGTGTGGTCATCACCAGGTTCTAAGTCAAGACCCAAGGTGGCAAGAAAGGCCATTGGTCTACTATTCTCTCTAAAGTTTCCAAGTGTTTACCCACTTCCCTGGCTCTACACCAGATTCTTTAGTCAGATTTATCATCTGGCTGCCTATCTCTCCCTGAATTATCTTTGTTTTTACTCTTTAAATTATAAGAATATTTTTTTAAAAAAGAGGTATACAGAGAGAGTGTGAGAAAAGAAAGTGGAAAGGTCAAGATGTGATTATGATAAAGTAAAAAACACATTTTGGGGAGGAAGACAAGAAGGTAGATCAGTGATTGCCAGAAACTCAGCTTTTTCAGGACAAAGTTCTGTAGTTGGGAGAACAGTGGCTTGCAGAGGAAGCAAAGTGAGGGGAGGGTACACAGGGACAACAGGGAAACAAAAAGAGGAGGAAAAATTAGGGTTAAGTGATACAGCAGAGGTGGCCTCGTGCTACAGAGGAGAAATCACAGCATCACAGACAGCAGCTGCTGGCTGCCAGCCAGAAGGCTCAGTGAAACATAGAAGTGCATCAGGACCAGAATTGTATGCAGATGGAGAGAGCAGGAAGAGCACAAGACTGCTTTCCCAGTAGCCCTCCAGTGAGTGACTGCAGGACAATCACCCCAGGATGCAGTCATGTAGAGGAGGAGCAAGCAGGAGTGACATCATGTGAAAGGCTGGGCATTTGAACCTCAGTCCCAAAACAGTCCCTTGGTGACTTTACAGTGCCAAGCTCCCAGAGTGGATCAGGGAAAGACAGGCATGGGAGACTTTGGCAGTTGGAGAACAGACTGAGAGGTGTTCCCTGAGAGGCAGAGTACTGATGGTCACAGACTTGTTTCCTGTAATCAGACACAGTTTCAGCCTGAGTTACACAGAATTGGAGGCTCACATTGGCACCATGTTCCTGGTACTAAGGGAAGACTTAAAACAGGGTTTTATGCTACATTATTTCTCAACTAACCCTGATAGCAGCACTGCAATGGATTAGGCTGTTACTGCTATAGTTGAATTGATTCCACAGGAATAATCCTGACTCAATGGACAGTTTAATGCCAGTGAACTTGTCTGCCAAATCCACTGTCACACCCAGGGAGGGAGATGGCAAGAGTTCCTAATCCAGGAGCTCAGACTGAGTCAAACTTTGCAAAAATGCCTGCAACCTGGCAGAAAGTTTGAGTTCACTGAGTTTGCAGTGGAGGGATCAGAGGAGGAATTGGGTGTGAGCACTTAGACTTTGGCACAGAAGTTACTGGGAAATCACATTCAGTGTCTCATTGGGATATTAATCTGTGTTCTCTTCAACATCCAATTGGTTACATTTTTTGACATTTCTTGAGTTACTCAGTAATGTGAGGTTATGTTCTTTTATGGTTTAATGTGCACATTAGGTTGTTACACTTGCATGTTTGTTCTTTCATTGAGTCTGATTTAGTAGGCATCTAGATCCTCTCAGCTTTTTATCTAGTTTCTTCATCTCAAACCCCTGATATAATATTATTAGCATATTTCTTTATTCTTCTTCCAAACATGTAGAATCCACCAGTCAAGTTTTAAAATTTGTTATAATTAGCTCCTTCACCATCACTCCTATATTCTCTAGTATTATTCATTGATCCTCCCCATCCTAAACCTTTGGCTCTCCCACATCTTACCTAGCTTATTGTCTACCATAGAAGAAAGTTCTGATAACCACCTAGCTTTCCTCAATTACAGAGTGAAACTCCTTCCCACATATCTCACCTTTCTCCTCACCAAATAGCCTCTGAAAACTCAATACTAAACCTTCAACTCAACTAAAAATCCTCCAATAAAATCAGAACCCACCTCAATATTTTCTTATTACCTTTCAAACCTTCCCCTTAGTGCCCAACACGACTCACCCAAACACCCCCAATCCCTCCCCCGACCTTAACCTCACTGCAGGGCAACCACAAGTAATATAAACTCATGGTGTGCATAGAGGGCAGACAAAGAGGAGAAGAGTAATTCCAAGAACTATCATATAGAACTGTTGCAAGATTGAATCTGTGATACTATTACTAATACAAGCAATTCTTTTGGAAAAACATAGAGTCTAAAGAACTTAAAGTAAATAATAGAAGGAGTAAATACTAGCACTAGACATACAAAGCAGAAAATTATTCATGGGGAGGCAACATCCTACTAAACATCTCCATATAAGCCAAAAACTCTCCAGTCCCCAACCTGCAGTTGCCATTAAAATAATTTTAAAAAAATAATATATATATATATTATATATTAGATATATCCTACTTGGATCTGATATATATCTATGGATCTGATATATATATATATATATATATATATATATATATATATATATATATCAGATCCAAGTAGGAGAATGGGGGAACAGGAAATAGAAGATTTCCATACCAGTCTCCTTCAAAATCCCCAAGTCAGAGCAATGTGATTACAAAGAAAGAAGAAAACAAATACCAGATAGCAGAAATCTATGAAAAGTTCTTAGAAAGTATGTAGAAAATAGATGAGTTCAAAGAAGACATGAACCAAAACTTTATAACAGTTACACTTGATATCCCTACAATAAATTTTGGTGAAATAGAAAGAAAATTGGATGAACTAAACAAAACAGATTAAAATTTGAATGATGAATTCAACAAGGATATGGGATCTTTGAAAAGAAAGCAGATAGAAATACCTGGAATAAAAAGCAGTATGTAATTCACACATTGCAGAAATTACCAATGTGGGGACAAAATAGTGAATTATGATAAAAAGATCAAAGACATCAAAAAGAAAATTAAAGAACAGGAGAAGACTGTCCAGTAGTTACAAGATGACAATAAGAAGACCAATCTAAGGTCAATCAGAGTTAGAGAAAAATCTAGAAGATTGCACACGTGGATTCACCAACATGGTTGCAGAAATTATGAAAGAAATTTTCCCAAATATAAGGAAAGATTTTAAAATACAAATAAATGACACTTATAGAACATCAAATAATTATCTTGAAGGGAAAAGTTCACAAAAGCACATCCTTATTAAATTCACAGATATAAAGCAAAAAAATATAATTTTAAAGGCAACCAGAGAAAGACAAAATATCACATATATAGTTAAGCCAATTAAAATCACTGCAGACTTCTCAGGACAAATGCTGAAAGGCTAGAAAGCTTGGAGTGAAATATTGCAAGCCCTAAGAACAAATAACTTCCAGTCAAGATTAATATCCTTCAAAGTAAATGGAGATAGAGGGTAAGTTCTCCCTAAAATCAGGAACAAGACTATGATGTCTAGTATCACCTCTTCTGTTCAACATAGTACTTGAAACATTAGTCAGAGAAACTAGGCAAGAGAAACAAATAAAACAAACATATAGGAAAGAAAGAACTCAAATTATCACTATCTGCAGATGACAGGATACTCTACATAGAAAATGCTGAGAACTCCAACAAAAAAACTCTTGGAATTGGTAAACAACTTCAGCAAAGCAGCAGGATACAAGATCTATACACAAGACTCATTAACATTTGTGTATACCAAAAATGAATGGGATGGAAAGAAAATTTTGAAAAAAATACCATTCACAGTAGCTTCAAGAAAAAGGAAATATCTAGGAATTAACCTAAGCAAGGAAGCAACAGACCTCTATGAAGAAAAACTAAAATGCTCTGGAAAAGGACATTGATGAGGACATCAGAAAATGGATAGATATTTCTCACTCCCAAATAGGCAGAATCAATATTGTCAAAATGGCCATATGCCCAAAACTGTTATACAGATTTAATGCAATTCAAATAAAAATACTAACAGCATATTTACAGATCTAGAGAAAATAATCCTAAAATTCATATGGAACCAGAAGAGACCTAGAATGGCAAAAGTAATTTTGGGCAATAAGACCACAGCAGGTGGCATAGCAGTACTTGCCTTCAGGCTAAACTGCAAAGCAATAATGATAAAAATGGCACAACAATATAACAAAAACAAATATTTAGATCAATGGAACTGAATTGAGATACAGAAACATCCCCATACATACTGAACTATTTGATCTTTGACAAAGTGTCCAAAAGCATATATATATTGAAGGAAAGATAGCCTATTCAACAAGTGGTGTAGGGAAAACTGATTATTTGTTTATGGAAGAATGAAACTGGACCCTTATCCTTCAACATATGCCAAATAAAATCAAAATGGGACAAAAATCAAAATGTTAAAACAGAAGCATTAAACTTTCTGGAAGATAGTATAGGTAACACTCTAGAAAGCATAGATGTAGGAAAGAATCTTCTAAGCAGGATGTCTATCATACAAGAAACAACAGCAAGACTCAACAAATGGGATTTTTTTTTGGAAGCTAAGAGTAGAAAAAATTATTGGACAATAGCTCCTGAGAATTAGGAGAGATCTGAAGAAGTCAAGATGGCTGATTAGTGAGCAACAAAATACAAAGCCTCCTGGGAAAAATAACTCATATGCTAGAATAAAACACCTTGGAGAGACCCAGACAGAGGGAGATGGATCCTCTTGACACAGGAAGAAATTAAAACATAAAAAAAAGCTTGTCAAACACTTCAGGACTACAACTGGAACAGATAAAAACTACAGGACACAGTGTTTTTGCTGCAACCTGCCAAGTTTGCGCCAGCATGAATTTAGGACAGCTTGAATCCACACTGGCCAGCAGAGCCGCACAAACTCATTAGAGCTGCCACTCACAGGAACCACAGCAGTGCTGAAGTCAGGGGTTGGTGAGCCCAATGGAGAGTGGAGCCAGTGAAGAGACATTCATTGATGCACAGTCAGTGCTGGGAATGAGACCCCCCCCATGGGAAGGGCATGACCAAATGTGTGACATGTTGGAATCAGGCAGAAGGAGACTGAACTGGGAGTGACAGTGACTTCAGTTGGTTGCTCCCTCCACAAAGCAGATTTATGGGATTTGCTTGGACTGGGCCATGCTCCTGGCTGGGACCCAATGAGCCATCCCAAATCCATTCCCTGCACCTAGCACATACTAACTGGGTGAAAGCCTCTGTAGTTTGATGGGCCTGGAGGGGAGGGGCTGGCATAAGCAGCCCCTGCTTACATCTTAGTGACAAATGCAGGCAGGAGAGGGAAGAGGTCCCTCACCAGCATGCTTCAGAGGAACCATGACAAACAGGAAAGGGGGCTGGGACCTACACTGTAACCCATGTGGAAGAAGCCAGGGCCATGACAGGAGAGAGAGGCAGAAGGAGGCCCCCAGCCTAGAACCCTGACAGCACTGATACAAGAGAAGAAAAAACAAGGGAGACTGAGGGTGGCAAACACACAACATCAGACATGGTTTCATTGGACATTAAGAGATATCTTTGGGACCTTGTAGACAAGCTCAAAACTGAATATTAAATCAGGTAAAGCAAGATATGAGTAGAGCAATAAAAGAAATGCTCTCAGGAAGCATCTCTCAAGATGATGCAGATGGAAGAAGGGAGGAACACAAAAAAAGGAGAGAAACATTCAATAAAGAATATAAAGAAAATATAAAATACATGAAGCAGATTCAAAAAGACTATGAGGAAATTAAAAACTCCATTGAAAGCTGGCAAAACACCTTAAAAGAAACTATGGATAGACTATCAAAACTTGAAGACAAGTTTGCAATGGGTGATCATGAAAGGAAAGATCACTTAAAAACAACAAGGAAACAGGCAGTAACAATACAAAGGCTAGAAGATGACAAGAGAACCTACAATTTAAGAATAAGAAATGTGAATGCAGAAGCAGGAATACATACAGGTGATAGATTGCAAGATGGCCAACTGAGTGGTGGCACGATAAGAGCCTCTCTGAGGAAAAAAATAAAAACAACTCAGACGCTGGGATCTGGCAACATGGAGAAAGCCAGACAAAAGGAGAGGAATTCTCATGACCCAGGAAGAAACTGAGGAAAAAGAAAAAGAAAAAAAAAGAAAGAAGAAAAGGAAGCATGGACAGAGGGCTGGAAATGGACAAGCCCCAATCGCTGTACTGGCACATCTTAAAGTCAGGTGACTCACGATCGAGCTGAGATCACAGCCCTGCCGAGAGCAGGAGTTGATGAGCTCCAGACCCTCCGCTGGAGGAGGCACTGAGACAGGGAGTGGAAGCAGCCAGTCAAGCAGCACGAAATTTGGTGAGTGATGGGAACTGGAATCCGCAAACCAGGAGGACTGGCTGGGCGACATTTTGGAGTTGGGCAGGGCCGGCTTGAATCAAAACCTGAGGCAGCATCCACTGATGACTCCTAGTCCAAAGCAGATTGGTGGGATCTGCTCAGGCAGGGCCACGCCCCTGGTTGAAACCCAATAGCCAGGAATGAGGCTTTTCTGGGCCAGTGGCATCCCCAGGGAACACACAAACCTGTTGAAGCATAAACTGGCTGACTGGCATAGGGGGAGGAGCCAGCTCTCAGCGTGCAATTTGCAAATCTGCAGCGGACTGGGGGGCTGTACTTCCCTAGCAAGTGTGCTGCAGAAAAATTGTAAGCAATAGGAAAGGCCCAGAGACCTCCACCACCCACCTGTCTGAAGGGGACCGAAAACATGAGAAGACAGAGAAAGAGCAAAAAGTCCCCAGCTGTGGAACCAGGGAAAGTGAGTCCAGCAGAGATAAATGCAGAGGAGGTTGAGAGCAGCAAACCCGCAATGTCAGAGACAGCCTCATCGGAAATAAAGAAATACATCCATGACCTCATCAAAGATGAAAAGAAGAAGAAAAAGAAGGAGAAGGAGGAAGAGGAAGGAGGAGGAGAAGAAGAAGAAGGAAGAAGAAGAAGGAGGAGGAAGAGGAAGAAGAGGAGGAGAAGACTATAACACAATTTCAAAACACATCAGTCAGGGGGCTACAATAGTACATTCATTGTGCCTTGTCATCCCCAAGTCATAGAATGCTATTATTTGTGTCCAGATGGCCCCCCAAAGCCTTGGATAATTGTAGGGGTAGGCTTATATAGATTTTGTAATTAATTTATGCTTAGATTAAGGGTGTGAGCACTGCACCCACCCTCAGGTAGGTAGCTAGATGCAGTATAAGAGAACCAAAGAGGCTTGTCTCTCCCCCTCCTCTTTTGTTGTTTTTGGTATCTTCCACTGCCCTTGTGGCATACAACCTTGCTTTAGAGCCAGCCAGTTATGGACTGAAACCTCTATAAAATGTGAGCTAAAGTAACATTTCTTTCCTTATTTTTGGTCTTGGTATTTTGACTCAGCAATCAGAGAAAAGTATCTAAGACAGGCACTGACCTTGATAACAAAAGAATATTAAAAGAGGGCTCTTAGGATGCACCCTGGTGATTACTAAGTTTACCTGTGGAAGAGTATAAATATGGCATCAAATACAGTCTGAGGCTGGAGAAATGGAGATGGGCATGGTTAGCATTTCTTGTGTCAGCATCTTCTTCCAAATATTCAGGGCTGATAGACTCTGGCATCTGAATTGAGACCAAAGGCACAGTAGAGGGAGGGAACTTGTTTGTTGATTTTGCAGGGTGAAGAATTGGCAGCTGAAGTAACATAGTTTGACAATTATTAGCCTTTTAGTCAGCATGATTTTGCAGACTTTTCTCACTATTCCTGTCAGGCAGAGATCAGTGATTTCCTGTAAGACCTTTTAGGCTCAGAGAGGGGCCTTTATGTGTCACACAAATCATGAAAGGATGTTTGGACTCACAACCAAGCATAAATGATTTGAGATTTCTTTTGACTATATGATGAGTAATTGTGAAATAACTTTAAATGCAAAGTGAAGGGGAATTAAGTTTTGACCTATATTAGTATTTGAAAAGTTCATTCACTTAAGACATTAGAAGATTTTTCTGTGAAACCTCATGTACTTGTATTCCAATTTAAAGAAGATTCAAACCTTACTTCTTTATATTTAACCTATCACTTGTCTCTTACACTTATTGAATTATCTAGAGAGAAATCCCAGTTTGTTTTAGCCATACATTTAGCTACTAATGTATAGAAGAGAGCACTTTAAAAGCTTACTTAAAATCCATGTAAAACTAGCACTAGTATTTTCTTTTTTAAAAAATACAAGATGACAGTAATTTACTAATAGTTGTTATAGTGCACATTGTTATCTTCAAAATATCAGATACAGGAATAAAACAAAATAGTAAAATGGAGCAAAACATTGGATTTCAAAAACAAGACAGAAGGAAATCCTCTACAGTTGTCACAGTGTACACTGCCATTCTCCAAATAGATGCCCAGACCATCAGCCCCACTTATGCAAAGTCAATCAAATAATACAAGCATTAGGCTATTTCTTTCACCTCAGTGTCTATCATCTCACCTTGAGTCCTCTGAATTAACTAGTTGCTTACAGGGTGAGGGAGTGGAGAGAATGCCCTTCTAGTTTCCCAGCCTGTGCACTGGCTTGCTAATGGAGAGGCATGGTTTATCTTCTTGGTGGATCTCTTCCTGATCTCTGTGGTAAAGCCTGGCTCATGGGAAGGTATGGTTTGCCTCCCTGGGGTTCTCACAGAAATGGGGTCTGGCCGACACCTTCAACATCAGTATTTTCTTCCTTGTTTTGCAAGAATTTTAATATATATTTGAGAATTCAAATATTATATACATGGTTCAACAAAACAAAAATCGAAATGATCCTTTCACTTGAAAGTTAAGGAATCCCAAATCTAAAACAAGCAAAAGGAAAGATTAGAGAACAGAATTGAATACAGAGAAATATTAGTGAGCATAATAACAAAACTAACATGGTACTCACACAAATAGAGACACACAGCTCAGTAGAATACAGTATTTTTTTTTTAGGCACAGGGAAGGGACTTCTGAGCACGATTCCAATTGCAGCAGAAATAATAGTAAGAGTCAACAAATGAGACCATACCAAATTACAATGTTTTCATACAGCAAGAGGAAAAACCTAGCAGAGTTATGTATGACACTTTCCCTTCCTCTTAACTTCATCTGTAGCTCTAGAATCTGCCCTTAAGGGAGCCCTCACAGAACGATGCACTGAGTATGCCTCCAATGCAGTGACTCAGCTGGGCTGCAAGTTTACCTCACCCCAGAGCCACTTTCTCCTTTTGCAAGCAGACAGGCACCTGACAAGGCCTGGGACAACAGCAGTGTGTACTTTCTCCTCTACTGGACTTGGAACTTGTTCATTGTTAGAATAAATACTAGATCATAAACTAAGGCTCTATATATTTTATTCATACCATACAAAATTTTTTGTCTGGCCACAATGGAGAAACTACAATCAATAACAGTAGGGAAGTTGCAAAATTTACAAGTATGTGGAAATTTAAGAAGACAAAGTTTAAGCCAGGAATAATGATCCCTGCCTATGATACCAGCACACTGGAAGGCTGAGGCAGGATTGCAAATTCAAAGCCAGACTGAGCAACTTAATGAATTAGGCAGAACTTGTTTTAAAATAACTACAATAATAAAAAACTGAAAATAGAGATAGTTTAAGGAATTTCCTTTATGGGCAATTCAAAGTGAAATTTGTGACATAATTCATGAAGATTTAATATATGTATATACTGTGAAACTTGTAAATAGATTTAACTAAAGTCACATGTGTCAAACTGAAAGACCACCAGCCCTGCTTCCATGTATTGATATTACAGAGCTGACTAGGATTGTTCTTTATCTCCTTAATTGGCTTTAAGTAATGTAAATGGGTCCATCCAAGGTGCTTATGTGTAGCCTTTAAAGCAATATGTCAGGTCAGTGATACTCTGCCTATAGCTTCCAACTAGTATGCATGAGCTAGGCTGTGTGATACTGCTCTGTCAGCTGGGATCAAGCCTTGATAAAGAGGCCAGCCATGAATCTCAGGACATGAAGGCTAGACATCGAAACTGAAGCACTGACCCCAAAACACAAGATACTTCCTCAAGTTGTGTTATGCAGATTACTATTTCTACATAGCTCTCTCTGCATGTTGCAGCAGTATTATCTTGCTTACTACCTAGCCCAGCTCACAGCGCCTATGTACTTCCCACCGTTATCACAGTCGCAATTTTGAACCACTCCTCTCTTCATGAATTAATAAAACACAGGCTTGGTCCTGTGTCAAGGCCTTTTTTCTGGTTATCCATTGTTATAACTGGGCTTAGGACCTCCTTGGTTTCCCATGTCTCCAGATATGTGTTCATTTCTTTATTCTCACTGGAAATGGTAAATTCGAGTTATCTGTTGGAATGTCAATAACTTTTCCCTGGCAACACAAATGTGGACTCCTCCAGACTGAGACAAGGTTCAGGAAGGCTTTCTATGTCAAATTTTCTATGTCAAATAACTGTAAATGGAAGAAGAAACTACAACAGCAGTGGTGAGACATGAAACAAAACTAAAACATAAGTACTTATGGAATGTAGCAGAAGAATTCCTTTAGACACTGAAAACTTAACTTTAGAAACAAGTGGGAGAAAGATGAAAAGTATCAAGCAAATGTATTTTTTAAAATTAATAATATGGAGAAAATCAAAGATGGCCAATTGACAGGTAGGATGATAGAAGCCTCTCCAAGAAAAACAACTCAGATGCTAGAATTTAATACTGTGGAGATTAGACAAAAGGAGAGGAATTCTCACAGCCCAGGAAGAAACTGAGGAAAAAGAAAAAGAAAAAAAAAAGAAGCATGAATGGAGAGCTGGAGCTGGACACACTCCAGTCACTGTACTGGGTGCACCTTAGAGTCAGACAATTCACAATTTAGCTGAGGTGGCATAGCGCATCCCCACCGAGAGCAGGGGTTGGTGAGCTCGTGACCCTTGGTGGGTAGAAGCACTGCAACAGGGAGTGGAAATCGTGAACCAAACTGCATGGACTTGGGTGAGTGCTAGGAACTAGGTTCCCCAGAGCAGGATAAATGGCTAGATGACATATTGGATTTGGGCAGGACAGGCTTGGGTCAACAACTGAGGCAGCATCAGTTGATGGCCCCTGGCCCAAAGTGGATTGGTGGGATCTGCTTGGACTGGGCTATGCCCCTGGTTGGGACCCAATAGCCAGGGACAAGGCTGTTCTGAACCTGTGACATCTTCAGAGCACACACTAGTGTACTGAAGACACTCACTGGCCTAGAGGGGAGGAGCAGGCCCACATAGCACCTGCATGCACCTCAGAGATCAACAACAGGCTGGAGAGGGCAGTGGTCACTATAAGCAATACAGAAGGGACCTGAGATTTCTGCTGTTCACCTCTCTGAAAGAAACCAGAAACATGAAAAGACAAAGAAACAGCAAAAAGCTTCCAACTGCTGAGGACTTATACTCCAGGGAGTATAAGTCCAGGAGAGGTGAATGCAGAGGAGATCAAGGGCAGCAAACATGCATAATCAGACATGGCCTCATTGGAAATAAAGAAATTCTTCCATGATGTCACCAACAAATTTAAATCTGAAATTCTAACTCAGGTGAAGCAAGATATAAGAAGATTAAGAAAAGAAGTCCTGGGTAATCCTCAAGTAGACACAAATGAAAGAATAGAGGAACCCAGAGAAAGGAGAGAAGCCTTAGATGAAGAATATAAACAAAATCTAGAATATATGAAACAGATCCAAAGAGAATATCAGGAAATTAAAAACTCCATTGAAAGCTGGCAAAACCTTGTAACAGAAACTAAAGACAAACTTTCAAAACCTGAAGATAGATTTGCAAAGTATGATCATGAAAGGAAGGATCTCTTAAAAATAAAAAGGAACCAGGAAGCAATGATACAAAGGCTAGAAGATGACAAGAGGATTCACAACCTAAGAAAAAAATATGTGAATGAAGATGCAGCCATACATACAAATGAAATAAAAAGTCTATTCACAGAAATAATTAAGGAAAACTTCCCAAACATAGGTAACAGAAGTGAAGTTCAGATAAATGAGGCATATAGAACTCCAGCCAGCTACAACCAAAACAGATCTACACCCAGACATAATAATCAGGATCCCAGTAATCCATCACAAGAACAGAATATTAAAAGCAGTCAGAGAAAAGAAACAGATTACCTATAAAGGAAAACTCATCAAAATCACAGCAGACTTCTCAATGCCAACCACCAAATCAAGAAGAGCTTGGAGTGAAATATTCCAAGTCCAAAAAGAAAATAACCTCCAACCCAGATTGATGTACCCTGCAAAACTGTCTCTCAAAATTAATGGAGAGACAAGATATTTCCATGACAAAGAGTAACTGGAGGAGTTTGTGACCACCAATCCAACCCTGCAAAGAATACTGAAGGACATTCTAGAGAGAGAGAAGAAAATCACCAG
Organism: Hydrochoerus hydrochaeris; assembly: GCA_004027455.1. Classification (NCBI taxonomy): domain Eukaryota; kingdom Metazoa; phylum Chordata; class Mammalia; order Rodentia; family Hydrochaeridae; genus Hydrochoerus; species Hydrochoerus hydrochaeris. The sequence continues at coordinate 14,584 of PVLA01013895.1, read as the reverse complement.
GGTTCCAGGAATAATGGCAGAAAGGCCTCAAAGAAAGAGGCAGACAGTGGAATGAAGGAGAAAAGTAAACAAATAACAACAGAAGAATAGCATAGCAGAGATAAGACCGAGAAAATTGGTTATATCACTGTTTTATGTTGACTGATTTTATTTGAATCTGGTATGCTTGAGAGTGTCGAGTCTGAGAGTAGGGGCAACTACTCTGAAGATGACAGGATTCAATAGGATACCCATTCTGGTTTGATTGTTAACTGCCTTTGAAGTTCTACAATGTCTCCAATGTTTAGATTTTATTAATAGTGTAAAGCAATGCTGTTTATACTATATTTGATGATATAGACAATTTTATTGAAAATAACAAGAGACATCATAGTGACTACCATAGATCACCTAGTGTGGTGTTTTTGTATGTTCTTTTCATTTCATGTTTCTCTAGGAATTTGTATTGCTGACTTGTTTTGATTTGTTTCTCCCTCTAATACAGAAAGGCTAGGTATATGTGTAGAGACTTTTATACATGTGTAGAACTTCTAAGTAGTTTACGAGAATGGATTATAGTTATAGTAAAGAAAAAAAAGGAAAAGAGTATTCTAAAGGATATAACTGCATGTATGTTTCAGTGTGTGGAATTAATAACCATCTTGCGATAGTTTTAGTTGGATGGATGAGCAAAACTGACTGCAGTCTCACTGTTTGGATGTCACTTTGTGGACTTTACTTTTGTAACTTGAACAACTGCATCTAAGAGGAAAGTATGTAATTATCAACTAGTGATTTTTTTACTGGTTACTATTTTTTTTCCATTTTGTTTTGTTTTATTTTTGAGATTTTGCATTGTTTCTACCCTCTTTCTGTTTTAAATATTTTTCTTTAAATAAAAAATTTTTTAAAGCAAGAGGAGGAAAAGAAAGTGCTCTAAAAGAGGTAACTGTATGTATACTTAAGTGTGTAGGATTGATAACCATGTTACTAAGTTTTTGTTGGATCAGCAAACAGAACTGCTTGCAGCCTCACTGTTTGAATGTCCACTTTGTATGCTTTAATTTTGTAACTTGAACAACTATATCCAAGAAGGCAATATGTAATGTATCAAATAGTAATTTCTTACTGTTTTTTTTTGAAATTTTGTATTGTTTCTACCCTTTTTTCTGTTTTGCTTCCCCCCTCTTTAAATAAAAAACTAAAAAAAATACATACAGGTGAATTAGAAAGGCTATTCACAGAAATAATTAAGGAAAACTTTCCAAGCATGGGAAAAGAAAATGGCATTAAGTTATGTGAGGCATACAGAACTCCAGCCACCTACAACCAAAACAGATCTACACCCAGACATATAATAATCAAGATACCAGAAATTCAATATAAAAACAGAATATTAAAAGCCATCAGAGAAAAGAAACAGATTACCTATAAAGGTAAGCCCATCAGAATCACAGCTGACTTCTCCACACAGACCATCAGATCAAGAAGATCTTGGAGAGAAGTCTTCCAAGCCCTAAAAGAAAATAACCTCCAGCCCAGATTGATGTACCCTGCAAAGTTATTACTAGAAATTAATGGAGAAACAAGATGCTTCCATGACAAAGAGGAACTGGGGGAGTTTCTGACCACCAATCCAACCTTACAGAAAATACTGAAGGACATTCTAGGGAGAGAGAAAAAAATACCAGGATTTTAGAAACAGTGGCAGAAAGGCCTCATTGAGTGGGGTAGGCAGTAGAATGAAAGAGAAAACTAGACAAAGGCAGAAAAATAGCATAGCAGAAATGAAGCAGAGAAGGATAACTAGAATCACTAACATAGATAGCCTTGATACTCTATATTGTTAATAGTGAACCAGGATTTAAAACCCACATTACTCACAGTACTCTTCTTAGATGTATTATATTCTGTTCCAGTCATTCTACCTGTACTAGATTTGAGGGCACAGACAGCAATCCCAAAAATAACAGGATATAGTATGGCAATCATCTTTAATTTCCTATTAAGTCAATCTAAAGCTCTGTAAAACCTACACTGTTTTACCATGACTGATCATAATCAAATCTGGTTTGTTGGATCACTGTTTTGTATTGATAGATTTTATTCAAAGCTGGTATGATTGATAGTATCAAGTCTGAGAGTATAGGCAACTGCACTGAAGATGACAAGATTCACTAGGATATCCACTATGGTTTGATTATTACCTGCCTTTGAAGTTTTATACTGTCTACAATGTTTTATTTTTACTAATATTGTTATGTACTGCTATATTCAATTATACTGCTATCTTCAATTATGCCTGATGATATAGACATTCTATTGAAGATAATAAGAAACAACATAGTAATCATCATAGATCACCTTGCACTGTGGTTTTATATGACTTTTTGGTTTCATGTTTTTATAGGAGTTTGTTTTGTTTTGTCTTGCTATGTTTTGTTTTTCCCGCTAATTCAGAAAGGATAGAAATACATGTAGAGAATCATGCATCTGTAGCTGTTCACACTCTCATTGTTTGAATATCTACTTTGTATGCTTTAATTTTGTAACTTGAACAACTATTTCTAAGAGGACAATATGTAATTTATCATGTAGTGATTTCTTATTGTTTATCTTTTTTTTGAAATTCAGTATTATCTCTACTCTTTACATGCTTATGTTTCTCTTTAAATTAAAAAAAAAATAGGAGAGGTCCCAAATAAGTTGCCCAACAAATGGCAGTATGTCAGACTAAAAAGCTTCTGAATAGCAAAAGAATCAATCAGGAGAATGGAGAGAGAATCTACAGAATGGAAAAAAAATTTTCCAACTACTCCTTGGAAAGACTAATATCAATATTATGCAAAGATGTAAAAAAAAGAAAAAAGTCCAAAACATAAAACCCTCACTAAACTCCTAAAAATGAAAGACCCAGTCAAGAAATGAGCTAGAGAAGTGAAATACAAATGGTCTCAACACATATATGAAAAATGCTTAACATCTCTGGATACTAGAGAAATGCAAATTAAAACAATTATAAGATTCCATCTTACTGTGGAAAGAATGGCTTTCATTAGGAAATAATTTTTAAAAATATAGGTGAGGCTGTGGTGAAAAAGGGACCCACTTGCTTTGTTGGTGGGAATGCAAACAAGTATAACCAATTATGGAATTCAGTATGGAAATTTCTCAAAGACCTAAAATTAGAGATTCCATACAACTAACCCAGCTGTCACTCTGCTAGGTATCTTCTCCAAATCATACTATAATGGTACCTGCATACTAATATTATAGCAGGACAATTTGTAATAGCTAAATTCTGGAAGCAGTCTGTATAGTCATTAACAGATGATGGAAGATAGAAAATGTTGTATTTAAATAGTATAACAAAATACAACATGGCCATAAAGAATGATATATTGGAGACATATGGAGAAAAATAGATGCACCTAGGAAATAAAATGTCTAGTGAAATAAACCAGAATCACAAGCACAATATCATATAGTATTTCTCATTTGAGTGAGGCAAAAAACAAAGAAGGAAAATGATTAAGAATGAGTAAAAAGGACAAGAGGATAGAGCTCTTACAATAGAAAAGAGGTCTAAAGGAACAAGGGTGAGGGGTAGGAGTAATGAGGAGAGGAAAGGGAAATGAGAGGAATAAAGATGTGCCATGTAAGGAATTGAATAATACCAGTTAATATAAACACTACATGCCATAAGGTGACCTAAGACAACCAATACCAACAAGTATAAAAAAGAGGGTAGGGAAGCCAAGGAAGAGGGGGTAAGAGGAGGAAAGGGGAAGGGGATAAAAAGCAGGCTATAATATATACATGTAACCAGTCCCCAAGATGATGGTAAACTGCTTGAATTGAAAACATATACTAATAATTTTTTTAAATAATTACAAACATATTATAAATGAGGGCACAGAATTTTAAATAGGAGCGCCTGACTCTTTTTATTCCTTAAGTATAGGTGAGGGAATCCCCTCCTTGATCCATGAAAATTCAGCCTCCATAAATCTTAGTATTGATTTCCACTGATGGGAGACTGATATGCAGATGAGGATGAGGATCCTCCATTATCACACTGGGAAGCCAGCTGACTTGTCCCTCAAGTGCATCTTATGACCAGGGGAAAGGTTAGAGAGCATGGTGTCTAAAAGCACCAGCCATAGAGTCAGATAGATCAGCCCCAGACCAGTACCTTCAGTTTACTGTATGACTCAAAGAAAGCCACAGGGACTCTCTGAGTTTGAAATTTACCCCATTTAAAAAATTGTGGATATAATAGCTCATAGTTGAGCTAGTGTGGCAGGCTCCCACCAACTGAGACAAAGAAGCAGTAAGGGGCTGCCTTGATGAGTTAAATATACCTCATCAATTTCAAAATTCTCACAGCATAGGATGTATATAAATAAAATAGACTATATAGACATAGATATAGATGATATAGATATAGATACAGATGATATAGAGAGTGACATTTCTCATGCAACAAAATAGAGGCAGCATGAAGATTGAATATGAGAAAGATAGTGCTGGGGCAGAGCTTGGGTAGATCACTTTCTTTTACCTGTAAACATCTTACATAGTCACCACCATAAGTTCCCTATGCCTCAGAGCTCCAATCTATAAAATGAATCAGGAAGTTCCCTGAAGAGCCTTCCTAGCTGCATCTTGCCAAGATTTCCACCCCTAAGAGCACCCTCTGCCTAGACTCCACCAGTTCTGAACTTCAGAGTTCATGACATTGAGCTCCCCTTATTCTAAATGGACTGTTGTGGATGCTTAAAGAGGTTAGTATAATCAAGAACTTGTAATAGTGGCAGGCACATGGCAGTACCAAGGAGATGAATGCTGTTATGGTCTCCATCACACATGCTACCTGTTCATAAGGACCCAGCAGATTAAACAGTGATTGCTAATTATGCTGGGGATGGTAAGGATTATTATGATCTGGGCTAATGGGAATGAGATTCTATTCCCTCCACCAACCTGATTCAGTCTGCCTAGCTTTGGACCTCCCACCTGGCTGCTGGGTGTACCAGTTGCATGTAGATAAGAAAGGAGTCAATGAATTTCCTTGGGGCATTGGGGTCTAGTGTATGCTGGTTCTGCTCCACCTTCTTAACTATAAAATTCTTCAGCTGCTGCAGGTTCTTAAGGGCCTGTTGCTGTGGTTCAGGTAGGTGCTTCATCACTGATGTGAACAACTCAAAGAGCTTTGAGTTGAGGAAAGGAGACAATAGAAGAACTTGTCTCACCACTTCAAGGTATCAAGTCTTCAGTTGGGGTTGTATGGAAAATACAGGCAGGTTTCATATGAGTTTTGTCTATAGGTTGTCATCCAAGAATTTTGATGAGATGAACTGTGGTCCTATCTAACTTTCAGATTTTGGATGATGGTGTATAGAAACACAATCTAGTCTTTCTAGTGTTAAAGTGAAATTGAGTGAGAAGACATATAGTTAGTTATTTTGCTATTCAGCTGGCACACCACGCTTGGATAACTATCTAGGTGGTTAAGCATTTTGTGGGGCTATGTTGGAGACAGCTGTCCAGATACTTGTGGGATTTGGATGGGAGATGTCAGTACACATGTTCAGGCATGGACTCTGGCTGGGTTTCAGCTGTTAAAGTAGGAGAGATACTTGTTTAGGGCTTTATGTATTCTGATGGGATGCACAATGGGACCTTGTAAGGTGTGTTGAGTGGAGGACACATATTTGCGTGATTAAAATCAATCTGTCTAGATATTCAAATGATTTATGTCTTGGTGAGAGTTCCTTTGGAGATGCTCATGTATTCAAGTGTGCTGAGGAGGGGTTTGCCTAGGTATTCCAGGGGGCTCTTTGCAGATAGCTATGTAGAGGTCAAAATGATTGTTTTGAGTTGAACTTCACAGCATTAGGTGTTTGGTTATTCAGGAGGGGTTGAGGCAGTGATTTTCTAGGTGCTAAAATGTTAAGAATGACCATAAGAAGAAACACTAAGAGAACTGAAGAGAGGGCATGTATTGGGCTTTCAGAATCTATTTTTGGAAGTTTTTGAAATATTCAGATGCCATGAAGACTGTGTATTGGGTGCTTCTGGGTTAGGGCACTTTTTCCACTGTTTAAAGGTTGGTGATCTTTTTGAGGGGGTCATTTCCAGAGATTGATCAGTCTGAGGTAATAGTAAACATGTGAAGCCATAGTTGACAGCTTGTGGTAGTAGATGGGCCCAGGTTCAAACACCTTACCTGCCCCATAGAAGTAACTGTGAACTGGAAGCTTTTGGATATCATGTCCAACAATGACAGGAACTCCTCATCCTCATAGTCAAAGCGGTCCCCAAAGACAATGGAACTAATGACAATGAAGACTGCTTGGCTCATGTAGAAGGTGGAATCTATGAAGGTGCCTGAAAGTAAGGGGGAGATCATGATTAGGGAATAGTTAGTTGGCTAGATTAATGCCTATCTGAGAACTTGAGCATGACTCTGCAATGACAAGCTATCTTTTATCACCATCCCATGCAAAAATGTGCAGATCCCTTTGTTGCATGTTTTCTTTTTCCTCGCTGCACACTCCAGGATCCCCTGTTTACCATTTGTGTTCTGCAATGCCTGGACAACAAAGCCTGCCTCTCCTGGATGCATTCCTCAATGCCACACTTTCCCATGCCAAAGTTCCTCAGAGTTGAGATTGAGAAGCATCTGAGTTGTTTGGCACACTCCCTGTTGCTGAACACTACACTTGGGGAGAAGAGCACAGAGGTGCAGAGAGGTGAGAGATGCAGAGAGGAGGACAGGTCATGGACCATCCCTAGGGAAGCTTTGGAGAGCAGGGATGTTTTATGGAGAGTGAAATAGTGAGCAAAAGATGGCAGATAGCAGGAGGAACTGGGAGATTTCCAAATTCAGAGTGGATGTGAGAGACATGCATAAAGCAAAAGAATCAGAAGACACACAATTGCAAGGAAAGGAAAAAAATACAAGATAAATATGCAGTGGAACAAGGCACTTAGAACAAATTGAGGAAAACCCAGGGAAGTAGGAAAGAAGGTTAGATGGCATAGACATAACACTGTTAATCTCTGCAGGTAAATATAAACAATTGTGAAGTAGTCTTAACTAAGCTGTGGAACAGGGAAATCCTGGGAAAGAAACAAAGAGATTCTTGTAAGAGGAGACATGGAGGACAGGAGATAGAGGCAAGGGAACCTGGAAAAAAACATTGTGTGAGATTCTGATGAAGGAAGGAGGAAGAGAGGCAGTAGCAGAGAGAACAAATCATGGAAGAGAACAGAAGCTGAAGTTCACAAAAAAATCAGATAAAGTTAGAGGAGCAGCATCCAATAGTGAAATTTAAGGGGTTATTATATTATATGAATCTATCTATTATATGAATAGATCTAGTGAAGAGACAGGTCACCTGGTGAGAAAGAACAGTGAGACAAGTGTAGACCCTGAGGGGAGAGAGTTGAGCAAGGAACTCCTCCTATACGGGTTGAGAAAGAGAGAAAGGGGCAACAATGAAGTCTCTGAGCACACTTGGTTATGACTGAAGACCAGAGGAAACACATTCCACAAACTTAAGAGGGCAAGAGAATCAGAAGGGAAGACAGGGAAAACTGCACTCACCAACTCTAACTAGTCCCAACTCCCCACACTTTAGCTTCCTCGCCGTGGTTCTTGAAGATCCAGTCAAAGGTAGCCTGTTCCCCTCATCCACTGAAATCCTCAGCCTGGTCCACAGAGTCTCCTTCTCTGCATCATATCCATATAAGAACCATGATCCGGCGAGTGCCCAGATGGATGGTGAACACAGGGCCATAGCGCTCACTGATCTGATTGGAGTAGTGGGAGCTGTTAGAGGAGTCATTCTCAGAATTGATACATTAGTCAGTCAGAAAGGACAGGGGTGCATTTTCCCTAGGATTGACAGTCAAGGTGGGGGACATCTCAAAGATAAAGTCTTTCAGCTGGTGAGTGGTAAACATTCAAAATTCTTCATTCCAAAACTATGGGTCTGCTGGTCAATCTCCTATAAAAAATCTCAAACACTGCAACTCTCCCACCCCTGCAACCGCTACATTGTATCCATCCTCTGCCTGTGCACCTTCCTAATAGAGTTGTATATCTGTTCTCTATTGAGCAGCAAGTAGTTCCCAATAAAGGGCAGTGGAGTGGGTCCAGGAGGCAGCTTTCCAAAGAATTTCTGCCACCAGGTGGACATTAGAACCATTACACACAAGAAGGCCAGGAGGGCCACCAGAAGCAGCATTGAATCCAGTATACTGGTAGCAGGTGTGAAAGCTGGATGATAATGATTTGGACAATTGCCTTATTTTCTGGGAGAGAGTGGTGACCTTTGATCCTGATTATTTAACTTGTCATTTCTCAACCCAAGTGTGAAGTTCAACATGTAACTGCTCAGGTTGCAACAGAAACAGTTTTTTTTTTTGGTGGGGGGGAACAGCAGGGCTATTTCACAATGTCTTTCAGGCTGAATTTGAAGCATGTCTAGCAGGAATGCCCCAGAGCTGAAAATTGAAGGGAACAGGACAGTAGATAACACAGGATCTGACTTTTGCATACTTGAGATGTACATTTGGCATCTCAAATTGAAAGGGGAACTCAATATGTAAAAGTGGTGGTGAAGGTCAGAATATAAAGTCCTGTATTTCATTGGAATGAGAGAGAATCATGAGTGTGGGGGTTGGTAGTCTTTCAGAGGACAAATGTAGGTTTAAGCAAATCATGAGGAGAGATTCTGGGGTTTTAGGCTTGAAGTTCTTGGATTAAGGGTTGAGAATTCTGCGTGTAGATTTCTTGGACAAGAAAGCATGTGCTTCAACATGTACCGCACTGGGTTACAGGAACTGGAGGCAATCAATACCTGAGTCTAGGTGTTTACCCTCTTTATCTTCACCTAGTGCTGTCTTCTTATCCCCAGTGTCCTATAGGTACCTCACTGGAGGCCAGGATTGGAACTATGGACTGAAAAATCCATAATGCCTATGTGTGTATAGTAAGAACTTTGAAGGCCTGAGTCACATATCAGTGTAACTTCTGGAGGAGAGTAATGCAGGGTTCAATTAGGGAAAGGGCTGGTCAAGTCTTTTCAAAGAAAAGTAACAACCATGAGTATGGTAGAAAAGTTCAACCTTCCTAAAGGTTATATTTAGAAAAGCACCACTGGATTCTTGTTCAGACTTTTAAAGAAACTCAGCAGATTCATTGGATCATTTCTAGTATTAGCGACTTTGGTAGCATGAATGCTTCCTGCGTTAGTGACTTTTCTCATTGAGGAGACAAAATATCTGATACTCAAAATTAATGGAGAAAAGGTCTATTTGGCTCACAGGTTTTTTGTAACTTTTATTTTAAAAAGAATAAAATCAAGCAAAATAAAACAGAATAAAGTCAATCAAAACAAAGCAGTATAAGTGATACAGGACTTCAAAACAAGACAATAGAAAATCAGCACTTGTTATCATAATAATTCTTGTTGTCTTCAAAATAGCTTCTCATGTCTTCAGACATGGAAATATCAAACAAAACATAACAGAAGAAAACCAATAAAAACAAAACAATGAATGCAATAAAGGACTTCAAAACAAGATAAGAGTAAATTAGGGCTGGGGATTTAGCTCAGCATCATAAGTGCCTGCCTGGCAAGTGCAAGGTCATGAGTTTGATCCCTGGTTCAAAAAAAAAAATACCCAAACCGAAAAAAAAAAGATAAGAGTAAATCCAAAATGGCTACCATAATATATCTTGTTATCTTTGAAATAGCTGCCCAATCCATTGGATATAATAAAATCAAATAAGACAAAACAAAATAAAACCCAACTCAAGGAAACAATGAAAATGATACAGGACTTCAAAACAAGAAAATAGGGGAATTAATGGATCCCACCTTCAGAAGAAGATTCTCCATAGGTACTACATTGTGTATTGTTATCCTCTGAATAGATGATCAGACTAACAACTTTAGACCTGCAAAGCCAGTGAAACACTAAACACTACAAGCATTAAGTTGTATTTTACCTCAAAAGCTATCACTGCAGCCTGTGTTTCTCCAGATCAGCTGGTTGCTTAAGGTTGGGAGGTGGGTGGTTGGTTCTTCTTGTCTCCCAGCCCATGTGAATGGAGGGGCTGGCATTTGGTTTTTCTCCCAGCGGCCCACATGTGGCACCAATCCCCAGGGAGAGCTTGCTTCTTGTTGACTTCTTGTTCTCCTTCCCTGCAGTCTACGAATGGTACTGACTCGTGGGAAAAGGCTGGTCTCTTGTTCTCTCCCCAGTGGCCCATGCCTGGCATCAATTCACAGGGACTTGTTTCTTGTTGACTTCTTGTTCTCCTCCCCTGCCTGGCTCACAGTTTTTAGAGGTTTCAGTTAATGGGTGGCTGGTTCAAAAGTAGAGTTTCAGGGCAGAGGGGATTTCACAGAAAAGAAACAGTTCATAGAAGCTGGAAGACAGCAAAGCATCACACAGCAAGTGACAAGTGACCACAGAAACTTTTATTCCTTATATTCTGTCCAGACTATCACCCCCTAGGGAAGCTAGCACTCAATGGACTTGCCACTATGTACTCCCAGGACTATGACAAACTAACCAGTGGACTAATTTACTAATTACATGCCCTTAATTTCTGTGCCATGCACTAAATCCCAGTAGCACAAACTCTATATCCAGTCACCTCATGAGGCTTTCAGAGGATATTTGACACAAGCCCTAACACTTCCAAATTTACATGAAGGTGTAACAGAGAGGATTCCAGCAGGCATATAAATGAGAGGCCTTTAATACAAAGACCTTTAATTCCTGTCTCTCTTACTCTGGATTCTCAGATTCCCTGTTTAAGAGCTTCCCTTTCTAGTATTGTATAAAGGGAGAAATTGGGAAGGAAATGTCAGTGGGTGTGTGAACTTTCCTTTAGGAGCAACTCCTGGTTTTTGAGAACTAATACAAGTAGAGAAATGACACTTTGGCATGAGAGATTCTGGTGAGTTTCAATTTTAGAAACAGACATGGACCCTGGAACGGTAGGTAGGATGTCCTATTGGACACTGGTGGTTGGCTTCAGCTCATCTGGAAAGGATATAGGTGGGCAGTGGATAAATCTGGTTGTTGGAGGACTGGTTCTACTGTCATTCCCTCCTAAAAATTCTTCTTAATAATGACACACTTACACTGTTTTGAGATGGCTGTACTCCAGGGGTTTAAGTCTACATGAATGCTGTTTTTTCAGATCTTTGTATTGATGGGGCTGTTTCATTTTGAACTGTTTTGGGGTCACAGACAGTAAGTGAAAGAGCTGGGATTTAATTGCTTCCTATTTGTCTTCATTCGCTGTCCCACCCTACCCTAGGTGCCACATGAGGATCCAGCTTACAAGCAGGTTCTTGAAACTGACTTCATCACTTGTCATAGATTCACTCTGGGATGTTGTGATGTCAGTTTCTTATAGAGCCAGGGTGGGAGTCACAACAGGTTAGCATTGAGATTACCTCCATGTATGCACCAGTATGTGAAAAGAGTTGGCACTGTTATGGTTTGCAATTATATGTCCCCCCAAAGCCTCATGCAGTTATGAGAGCATGCATCTAGAGTCTGTGATTGACTCATGGTTCGATGCAAGGATTAAGGGTATTAGTGCTACACCTACCTTGGGCAGGTAGCCAGCATCCAATATGGGGACCCACAGAGGCTTGTGTTTCTCATTTCTCTCTTGTTGTTTTGTATCTTCCAATGCCATGAATGGTTACTCCTGTGCCATATCACCTCATCTTAGAGGCAGCTGATTATGGACTGGAACTTCTACAAAGTGTGAGCTAAAGTAATCTTTTCTTCCTTAACTTTGGATCAGAAAAGTAACTAAGACAGAATTCAATACCAGGAGTGGAGTCATTACTGTGACTATACCTGACCAAGTGGTTCAAGAACCTTTGTGAGTAGTTTGTGGGAAGGGATTGGAAAGGTTCAGAGATGATGGCTGAAAAAAATACAGTTAGAATGCCTTAGGGTGTTCTGTATGGGAGACTTTGATTGGAGTTTGGAAGACCAGAAACCTAACAGAAATATGGAGGTGAAGTCTAGGCTCAGGAGGTTTTCATTGGGAAGAACTACACTGGTTGTTGGACTCCAGATGATGTGTGTTATGGCTTGGCAGAAAGTTTGTCTGCATTTTTTTGTGTTCAGAAACTTCACCTGATACTGAGATTAATGGTGGCATTAATCTGACAGAAGAAATTTCAAGGCAGTCTAATGTTGAGGCAGTGGTATGGCTACTGTAGGGACTTTTAGACAGATCTATATTGACAATTAAGAGCAAAGAGACCAGAAAAATGATTAAAAATATTTTGAGTTTGGTCAGAAAGGAGGCTCCAGTAAAGCTGTGGACTGCAAAAATAGAGCTGGGAAGATCTTGATTATTGAGAATGGACAGGAGAATAGAAAATATGGCCCAAGGATATCAGAAAAAGCAGCAGGGTCCCACCCTTTACAGTCTCAAAACTGCAACAAAAGATTTGCTTTGAGAAGAAAACCCCAGAATACCATGTTCCAGAATGGCAGCATCATAGAGAATTTGTTTCTCAGACTTGGATTCAGAGTAATCTGCAATCCAGGCACTCAACCCCTATGGCCAAGAGAATGGGAAGCCTGCTACTCTTCCAGCAGGCAACAGACTGTGTCAACATCTATGTGACACTTGTTTAGGCACACAATGGATGCAAGAATTGTGGGATTAAGCAGGATTCTATCCAAATGTCAGAATGTCTGGGAGACCAGGCAATGTGACTCTGAGAGGGCAATGTTTGAAGCAGTAAGTGTGAAGCAAATGGTGTAGTGGAGACTTTAGAAATTTGGAAAATTGAAAATGTGAATAAACTGAGGAAAACTGCAAAGTAGCAGAGCCAGCCCACTATAGAAGCCATGAGAACTGCAACCAGTAGCAGTGCCATAGAGGTGGAACCACCATGCCCTTTGGGGTTTACAACTTGCCACAGATTGCCTCAGAAAATATAGGGCTTAATGGATTTTGGACTTGCTTTGGTCCCACTACTTTGTATCTTTCTGTTTATAATTTTTGGAATGAAAATATTTGTTTTGTGACACTGAATGTTGGAAGTGTTTAACTTTCTTTTCATTTGCACAAAGGCTCACAGCTAAGAGTTTGCCTTGTATCTCCAGTGGGATTTGGAGCTTGGACTTTTTCAGCATTGCTGAAACAGTTAGTGTTGGTACCTCTTAGAGAGGTACTAAATTACTTTTGTGTAAAGAAATGTACATGAGTCTTTGGAGGGTTAGGAATGGACTACTATTGTGTTTTAGTTTTTAAATATGTTTTATTCAAAGATGAAAAGAAGAAGAAAAAGAAGGAGGAGAAGGAGGAAGAGGAGGAGGAGAAGAAGAAATTTGTGGGGCTTGATGTTTTTCAATGCTTTATATATTCTGGACACAATTTGTGGGGCTTGATGTTTTTCAATGCTTTATATATTCTGGGTTGCTGTTAAAATTCTTTCCCACTCTGTTGGGAAAAACCAGCTTTTCAATTCATTAATTCCTTGTATTTTTTTTAAGTTTCAATTGCACTGATTTCTGCTCTAATCTTTACAATTTCCTCTCTTCTATGAGCTTCGGGTTTAGCTTGCTCTTCTTTTTCTAAAAGCTTGAGATGGAGCATTAGGTTGTTTATTTGTGCTTGTTCTGTTTTCTTGATATGACAATTTATTGCTATATATTTCCTTCTTAAGACCACTTTCATTGCATCCCACAGATTACAGCATGTTGTTTCTGTATTTTCACTGAATATTAGGTATTGCTTTATTTCTTCTTTCATTTTAGCTGTAGCCCACTGGTTGTTCAAAAGGCTGTTATTTAATTTCCATGTATTTATGCAGATTTTGCAATTTCTTTTGCCACTAATTTCCAATTTCACTGCACTATGGCAGATATTACACATGGGATAATTTCAATACCTTTGTGTTTACTTAAGAATGTTTTATGGGATAATATATGATCCATTTTGGAGAATGTCTAATGTGCAACTGAAAGGAATGTGTATTCTGATGTGGTTGGGTGGAACACTCTGTAAACGTCTACTAAGTCCAATTGCTCACAGGTATGATTCAGTTCTGTTATTTCTTTGCTGACTTTTTGTCTAGTTGATCTATCTCTTTGTGACAATGTCCTGTTAAGATCTCCTGTTATAATTGTGTTCATGTGTATTTGGTTTTTCATGTCTATTAGTATCTGTCATATATAGTTGGGTGCTCCTGTATTTAGTGCATATATATTTATAGTTGTTAGTTCTTCCTCTTGAATTTTACCACTAACAAATATGTAGTGACCTTCTCTATCTCTTTTAATCACTTTAGGTTTGAGGTTCACATTGTCTGTTAATAGAATAGGTACCCCTGTTTTTTTCTGGGTTCCTGTTGCATGGAATACTGTTTTCCATCCTTTAACTTTTAATCTATGAGTTTCATTTTGTGTCAGATGTGTTTCTTGTATACAGCATATTGTGGGGTCCTGTTTCTTGATCCATTCTGTCAATCTATTTCTTTTTATAGGTGAATTGAGGCCATTTATATTTATGGATATCACTGCTATGTACTGG
>PVLA01013894.1:0-33933 GCA_004027455.1 Hydrochoerus hydrochaeris | reverse complement strand
CAGAGGAGTTACTAGAAACCCTCTAGATAACTTTGTGAAAACTAATTGTGAAATTTTACCTTCTGTGAGTAGTATGAGAGAGTTTATACAAAAGCTTTAAATGAAAGAGCTCATGGAGGAGGATTTACAAAATTCCTGTGAGACAACTGCCCTGAGACACTGGACAGGCAGCCAGAGACGGGCAACTAGGACACATATGCTATGCCACCGGCCGCCTAAGACAGGCACAGGACCAATTGCTGTCCTGCAGGCCCATGACGGGTAAGGCCTGGTTGGATTCATATGAAGAGTCCTTGACCCAAGACAGGCGCTATCCTCACAGGGCCTGCCATACTCCCATAAGTGATAAGGGAAAAAATGTAGGGAGCGGCATAATAGCTTCACAGCTGCTGCTCCATCTCTCCCTCCTGTGGGCATCCAGGTGCGTTGGCTTACATTTTCCAAGCTAATTAAGTAACAAGAGTAAAGTGTTACAAAGGTGAAAAAAGTTAGCAAATATATACTCCAGCTTCTAAAAAATAAAATAGATTCAGATTCACTCACAGACGGGTGTGCAGTGTCTTCTGTCTCTCACTCGCTGACTCCCTGACCACTTTTGGGACCCCTGAGCCCTGCCGCAGCTGGACTCCGGCAGGAATGACAACAGAATTTGCTGGCAGAGTTGAATAAATAATATAAGAGCAAAGGGAGGAGGTGAGATTGGTCCCAAGTTTTGTGTGCTGAGCACTAAGAATACAGTGATCACTAACAGTAAGGGGGGAGAAACAGGAGTAGAGTAAGTTTTTTTGAAGAAGATCGGGAATTTGGGTTAGAGAAGCCTGTTAGACATTCAAGTAAAAGCATAAGAGAAGAAAAGAAAGGACATCCCATGAGCCTGGGTGTCTACATCCAGAAGGAAAACACCGTTGTGGAAGCCCCCCACCCCGATATACATGGGTGGTATCGCCAGAGGAGCAAATATGGACAGAAAAGAGGAGGTGCCCAGTGAAACCGAGAACTGTCATAGTTAGGAAAGAGCCAGGAAGAACTGTTAATGTGACCAAGAAAGAGAAGCCAATGAAAAACGACAACAGAAACAGAAAGCGTGTTCTAGAAGACAGAGAAAGAAAGTGCTTCCCAGAAGGGAAGTGATCAACTGTCCAGCACTGTTGAGAAGTCAGGAAAGCAAGGAACTGAGAACGGACCACTCCATGTAGCAATGTGGAAACCATAGTGACTTCACAAAGAGAAGTCGTGAGGAGTGCTGAAAATCAGTATTTTATATTAGAGCTCTTTCAAGATCAATTTGGGAGTGGAAATAAAGACAAGGGGAATAGACAAGTGTCTTTTATTTTATTAGCACGTTTCAGCAGGTGCATTTTACGGTCATCTGGGGGGTTGATACATGTAGCTAACACAGCTTGTTTCCTTTTTTTAGTCCCCCTCCCTCTGTGTCAGTGGTGGAAGAGGAGCCCTCCTGCATTGTTGGTGGGAATGTAAAATAATTAAACCATTATGGAAATCAGTATGAAGATTTATCAAAGAACTAAAATTAGAGATTCCGTATGACCAGCTATTCCCTTTCTAGGCGTCTTCCCCAAAGAGCTTAAGACGTCGTACTACAGCCATAAATGCATACTACTGTTCATAGCAATACAATTCATATGATTGAAATCCTGGGAACGCCCTGTATACCCATCAACAGATGATTGGGTAAAGAAAATGTGGCATCTACATATAATGGAATACTACTTGGCTATAAAGGACAAATTGGAGACATTTGTAGGAAAATGGAATCACCTGGAAAATATAATGTTGAGGGAAATCAGATGCACAAACTTGAATACCATGTGGTATGTCTCATCTGAGTTAGACAAGTCTTTGGAGGACTTTTGCTCCAACGAGAGTCAGGAAATGGAGAGCAGCTAAGAGAATGAGGGGCCACACATACGTTGTCTATTCACACGGTCTCTGTCCTCAGCATCTGCTCTGTACTCAGCTCTCCATCACCCTCATCCTGATTCTGCCTGATTATCTTACTCGCCAGTTCCTCTGACAGAACAGAAACTACAAGGAGACACACCCCATGTTACTAGCGCCACTGCCAACTAGCCACATCCTTACATGTTCAACATGAAACAAGTTGAGTCGTTGGGGTTGCTTTCTGCAGGTGTGTTCAGCTGAGAAGTAACATGCTAACTTAGCCTGGAGTTTTGTTAGGTAAGGATGATGAAAGGTGTTGGAGACAAAGACAAAATAATTATAAAATTAGAACTGTGATACACTGTGCTCTTTGTAGCTTGTCAGAGCATCACAAATGCCCTAGTGTCAAAGTCAGAGTCCTGCCAGTTCCATGGACTTGACAGACATCCCAAGAGGGCAGCAACTGGCATTAACCTTAAATTTATACTCAAAACAGCAGCTTCCCTTAAGTGTTCATTCTATTTCTTGCCTCTGAACTTACCCAAATCCTTTTCTTTTTAGTCTGTACCTCCCCCTTGGAATAGCAGGTGATCTATTCAATACATAAAGCAGCTTCTGGTTTATTTAATTCTTTCATAGACTGTCCTAAATTAAAATAGGAAAAAGGTTTCTTGCTCAGTTATCACCTTTCAAGAATGAAAAGGTGTTTCAGCCTAACTATAATTAATAGTGCAAATCTACATGGCATCTCCAATACACACACACACACACACACACATGCACACACACATGACTGTAATTCACATTCACATCTGCACTGGTTGTAGTCTTGTTGCTGTAACAAAAAGTATCTGACATCCACAACTTCAAGAAGAGGTTGATTTTGGCTCTGAGTTTCATGGGTTCAGTCCATGGTCAGCTGGCAGAAGCATCATGGTGCAAGAGTGAGGTGGAGGAAAGTTGTTTAACTCACGGCATTCATGCACCGGAGAACAGGAAAAGCAAGCAGCAGACAGAGGCCAAGGGCCAATATAACCTGCACAGTCAGGTCCCAGGGACTCACTTCCCCTAACGAGGCTCCCACCTCCTAATAAACCACTTGGCCACGAACTCCTCAGTAGGTAGGTCCGCTGACTGACTCAGTGCCCCCGTGACCCAATCATCTTCCAAAACCCGAGCCACTCAACATTTTAGGTCTCAACCATTTTTAAAGCATTCTTCCCACAGAGCTGTCTGTTCACACCACTGAAGAAACCACATCAGAAGAATGCTCCTGCTGGGCCTGGTAGTACACACCTGTAATTCCAGCATTTAGGAGGCTAAGACAGGAAGATTATGAAGTCAAGTCCAGCCGGGGTGATATGGTAAGACTGAATGTATATTTAAAAAAAAAAAAAAAAGAAGAATATTTCCTACATTGCATTGAAGGAATGAAGTCTTAATTAAATTTGCAATCTACTGGCATATATGAGGTGAACACAGGAGGAACAAGAAGAGGAAAGGGCCAGGTAAGAAAACCAAGGACAAAGATAAGACTTTTAGGACTCTTTGCCCAAACAACATGAATTGTGATTGAAAGAAAGCACAGAAAAACCAACATCAAAGAATTCTGAAGGTGGAAGGCGTAGATGTTGGCAATGTTTAAGTGAACTGTTTAACCTCATCTAGTTTCTTAAGCAACAGACCAGCCAGATGTGGTGTCGCATACTTGTAATCCCAGCACTGGAAAGGCTGAGGCAGGAGGATCATTGGAAGTTCAAGACCAGCCTGGGCTACAAAGTGAGCTCAAGGCCAGTCTAAACTGCATAGTGAGACCCTGTCTCAAAAAGCCAATTAAGTAATGGACAACAACAAAATCTATAGAAAACATGAAAAGACCATGCCCTATCCACAGAGTGGTTGAATTGTGCAAAGCTTTCTGCCTGGGAAGCGCTGTTGAGAGAAACAGGAGCTCGAAATGACCACAGCCAAAGCCCCGAACAAGCCTGCCGTCTCCAGAGCACAAAGCCACAGTCTAGCGCTGAAGGCAGAGCAGGAATCTGAACAGACATAAACTCCCACGAGACAGAACAGTTTTCTATAATCTTTCTAAGTAATCTTTAGACCAGCTTGTATGGACCCCTTAGGACTGGGGGCCTCATAAAGTCCATAGCCTATGAAAGCCATTTATAAAACTTTTCTGAGAAGGTTACACAAATACATTGTCTCCAACACTGTTTAAGTAAAAGTTATAACCTATTCCTTTGGGGATATCTGGGTTTTAACAGATTTTAAAACTATCTTTATATAAGTTAGAGTTTTGTAAATAAAAAGTAATCCAATTGTATTCTTTTAAAACTTATGTGTTTAAATCTGCTGCGAGAATGGTGTTTTATCATAATAGTAACTACTGCCATTTGTATTTCAGATGTATTATACACATCTTCTCAGGTAATCCTCCCCAAAACATTGTTAGTCAGGTATTATGATTATCGCCATTTAAGAGAACAAGAATTGTGGTTCCTGTAAGCTATATGATTCCTCACGATCACTAAGTAGTAAAGCAGGGTTCATATTCAAGCCCCCTGTCCATAAAGCCAGTGTGATAGATAGATAGATAGATAGATAGATAGATAGATAGATAGATAGATAGATAGAAAGAAAGAAATACAGATATATTTTTAAAGCACTGCACAGATAGATAGAAAGAAATACAGATATATTTTTAAAGCACTGCATTTCCTTCTCCAAGTTACCACTTTTCAAATGGATCAATACAGACATCATAACAACCTCATCAACCAATCTGATGCCCAGCAGTTCACCCTACATCATGAATTCTTGCCCAGTGTTCACTTTAATGTCCATAGCATATCAAAAGAGATGAAAAATGCTACTGCTGCTTTGTTCACAGTTCCTTATTGGTGAGACCCAGAATACTGAGAAAGGTGAAGTAGGTTTTAGGATCAGACCTTCCTCACTATTTATGGAGCCCAGAAGAAATCTTTGACTGAGTTATGATTAAACATCCATGGTTTTCATTTATTCAAACTCACACTCAAGTCATTATTCCCAATACAGTAACCCTGCCAGTGACACAGCAGCTAAGCAGGAGACTCCATTTCAGGGTCACCTTTGGGTCTCTGGTGAACCCATAAAAGCTATATTTACGGATTTGATAGCCTCTGATTTTAATGGAAAAAAGAGCTTGCGTATTAATAAAAAGTTCTGTTTAGTATACACAAGTCAAATAGGTGCCATTACAGAAGGGTTATCTTCTCAAAACAGAATTTTAAAAAGCAATCATGGTCCAAAGCAGACTACACACAGACATGAGGAAATTAAAACTCAAAAGTTAATTAAAATGAGCAACAGAAAAATAAGGTTTCCATGAATATAAAATATTAAAGTGAAGGTAATGGCTAGTGTGCAACTCTCCACTTTAAAACAACCCTTCGACTTTTTTTCTTTCCTAACCAGGGTAAAGACCTTGAAAGCATCAAGCAAACATGTCTCTAGGTCTCTACTTTTCTCCTCTCTTACTTAGTCTATTATTCAATAGCTGGTTAAACTTCCCAAAGGAAACTAAGAAAGATTACCAGTTCTTTACAAGAACTATGTAAATTTATTTATAGAAACATTCTTAAAGGTTTTTTTAGCAAAATACATCCAGCTGGTACATTAAAGATCTGTGCTCCTCAGACGTTGCCGGAGAGCGCCCGATGGACACAGAACGCAAGCTGAGGCCTTGCAGCCGCGGATTTAAACATAAACACTTGTCACAAATACACATTAGTAGTTTTTATCCGTATGTACAGTATTTTTATTGACCTGAAATCCAGGGTACTTAGTATTACTCATTTCTGCTTAGAAATTGGAGAAAAGCAAAGAGGAGAATCCATTGTTTTTAGAAAAACCATAACTGCATAAAACGAAGACATAGACATCAAAAATCCCACCGCTGGAGGGCCAAGCTCTTTCTTACGCATGCGCAACTGTGTCAGTCCCCTGAAAATCTCAACATCTGACCCATTTCATTTTTACAGGGAGCTACCACAGTGGAAAATATGCGTAAAAATCCACAGCATTCAGGGGCATTAAGTAGTTTTACTTCCCGTTTGTTTACTGCGTGCCCTGCACAGGAAACGCACATTCCTGGGGCGCGCAAACAGCAGCACCTGCTGCTATAACTCTACCCGCAGGCAGCTCCCGGCTCCTCCCGCGCCGAGAGGGATTCGCGCCTCTTTTTGAACTGCTGAAGTAATGGTGCCACCTGCTGGCCAGAGGCGAGAACGCCACGAGGTTACCCTCCAAAGAAAGGGGAGTGTCACTCAAAAATGACCATGCCTTAACTGTTTCCTTTTAAATTAAGTAGATTTCAAAATAGAAGTGATTCTACAGAAATTTTATTACCTTTGTCTAAACGTTACGTTGGTAGCTCTGATTTTTTCCGAATATTATAGTTCTGATATTTTCTAAAGTTTAACCATTTGTTTTTTATAACAGACAGAGAAAACATTAAAAATAGTAATCACGTATAGTGAAGTTTTTTTAAAGATTGGAAAGGTGTTCTTAGGACATTTCTCTCTCTCAGAAAATTCCAAAGTTGTAAACATACAGAGATGGGCGAACAAACCAGGGAAAGTGAACAACTACAACTGCAGAAATCAGTTATATTTGGAAGTGTACAAAAGCGGATATAAAAATCGTTTTCAATTTTTTCTTTTTAAATGTAGAATCCAAATACACATCCACATGTCAGCCAGATGTCTTTCTAAACAGTTCTCCTGCGCGCCTGGTACTGGTGCCATCTCTGAAACAGGCTGTTCCTGGTTCTGCTCCTGAGGGGGGAATCGCCCTCTAGTCCAAAAGGCTCCCTCGGTCAAGAGGTAATTAAGACACACTTTCCTCTCTGGCTGCAAACATTAACTCCAGCAGTGCCCCAGAATTAAAAGCCTGGGTTCCCTTACCAAGCAATAGGTGACAAGAATCCTCATTTAAAGTTAGTTAAAAATTCTTCTGGAAAGTAAGGCTAATTTATTCACTTTGCACACATCATTTTTTTTTTTTTTTTTTTTTTTTTTTTTTTTTTTTTTTTTTTTTTTTGGTAAAAGGTTGTGCTCCCGGACAGGTTTTCTTCCGATCTTTTCTGGACGCCTTGCCCCCCTCTCTCGGCCTCTCTTTGCAGGCAGATCCTTGGTACTGAGGCTGGCCCCCGTCACTCCCCGCTGGAGGGCGCACAGGGCTCCCTGTCACAGCTCCCTGCTGCGGGGACACAACCTTCTGCAAGAATGTTGGTGGCCTGGAAGATACAGAACAAGAGAAGCTCTGGAAAATGGTGCCCAGCAAAACTCAGAGCCAGGGTCTTGCGGGTGGATGGCTGCGGGAGACCGTGCTCAGGCACTTCAGCTCTGTCGAGCAGTCTTCCAAATCTGTGCGTTCCTTCTGTGGGAACCAGGTGAACTGACACGTTTAGCTTATTTTTCAAGCAGCAAAACCCACTGACTTTCACAGAGCATGTTTATAGTTTTCATATCCAGTGTTAGTCACCAACATATACACATCGGTTTATAAAATATACTTTCTACATGTATTAAATGCGGAATGTTATAAGCCTTATTAAAATGAAAAATCCTGTAGTCATTTAAGTTTACTCAGTCTTTCAAAGGCCTCTTGGAGGGTGTCCTGGGACTTGGGGTTCTAACTTTGTTCGAAAATAATGGAACCAGCTGGGCATGGTGGTGCACACCTGTAGTCCCAGCACTAAGGAGGCTGAGGCAGGAGGATCATTTCGAGTTCAAAACCAGTTTGGGCTACAAAGTGAGTTTAGCCAGGTGTGGTGGCACACTCCTGTAATCCCAGCACTCGGGAGGCTGAGGCAGGCAGATCGTTGCAAGTTCAAGACCAACCTGGGCTACACAGTAAGCCCAAGGTCAGCCTGAACTGCATAGTGAAAGCCTGTCTCAAAAAGACCAAAAAATAAAGTGAGCTTAAGGCTGGTCCCAACTGCATAGCAAGACCCTGTCTCAGAAAGACAAAGGAAGGAAAGAAGGAAGGAAGGAAGGAAGGAAGGAAGGAAGGAAGGAAGGAAGGAAGAAAGAAAGAAAGAAAGAAAGAAAGAAAGAAAGAAAGAAAGAAAGAGAGAAAGAGAGAAAGAGAGAAAGAGAGAGAAAGAAAGAAACCATACTAGATCATTTATTTCTCAGGTCTTTGCCATCTTAAAAACCATAGCTAGACTCCACTGTGGGAAAATCTTGTCACTTCCAGCCTAAATTCTCTCAGCAAAAGACAGCTATCTTCTCCAGAAACACAAACGAAAGCGAGTTACATCTTATGGAACATAATGAGTTCTGGAAAACAATACACCTAATATGCTAGAAGAGACACAGAGGCCAGTGAGTTTCAGCGACATCATCACAGCCACCATGAAGATCCACTTTAGGTACCAGCATCAAGTATCACACAGCATGAAGAGTGCCACAGCAGTTTCCCTCAACTGCCTAACTTCTGTTATCACTCCACAAGAAGCTAGTTATGAGCAATGATCAAACAGATACTACATACACTTTTTAAAGTATACATACAGCCCCTTTAAGTACTAAAATTAAACATGAAGCAACTTGGGAGTTCCTAAGCCAAATATTGTGATAAAAAGGGGTGGTTTCCTTGCATAATTCCTTAACTCCTATTATCACAACAGAAATCAAAGAATGACAGAACCCCAGAATCACAGGACAAGATACAAAGCAGTTTGTGGGAGTTTGGTTCTACTTACATGTTATTTACAGGCTGAAAGGAAGGATTTGGTTTTTCTGAGTGATTATTTTCTTATTTAGGCAAAGCATATACTTTCTAAATGTGCCACTTGTCCTAAATAAATGTTTGCATTTTTATCCAAGTGTTTTATTTTTTAAATAACAGCAGTTGTGTGTGTACTTTGGGAAGCTGTGTTCTAAGTGCGTATTAAAGAGTCACTCAAGCTATTTACCCATCAAATCTCACTCTTTATTTCCAGATCTGAATGTCTTAGTGAACAGTAGCATTAAATTGCCCGGGGTAAAATACCATTTTACTGTGGTGACATAAAAAAAGTTTCAGCACAATAATGCAAATATGGAGGCTGGAAATTTTTGTTGCTGTTGTTTTATAATGAGCATTTGTTTGTTCTGCCATTAGATTGTCATTTTTTAAACTTTTATTAGAACATGTTTGCAGTACATAGTAATTATAGTCACTGTAGGGAATTGATACACAATACATGTCAATCTTATTTTTTCCATTCCCTCCACTCCCCCTTTTATTTCTCCAGCATCAGATTCATTTATCTCATAACACTTTGTAAACTTCATTATCATACACATGGATTAAAAACCAGATTAATTGGCCAAAGAATTTATAAAACGTAAGACCAGATCCTATGTCAAGTCACAGTTTTAATTACAATGTCTGCACTGAATCATAATATCTTTTCTCTTTCTTTTTTCTTGTCTTTTATATAAATCTGAGGGGGGAGAGAGAGAAGGTGAGAAGGAGTTTCTCATATAAAAGAAACTATGTAACATTTAAGTTTGTGTGTCTGAGTGATTTAATGTTATGGTCTCAAGCTGCATCCATTTTCCTAATGATGCAAGGTTATCCTTTGTTATGTCAGAATAGTTCTCCATTGTGGATAAAGACCACATATTCTCCATCCACACAGGCTGCTTCCAAGATTCAACTACTATGAATTGTACTGCTATAAAGAGAGCTATGCCTACCTCACTGTGCTACCATGTTTTTAACTCTTTTGGGGAGATACCTACAGGAAATAGCTGGGTCAAATGGAATTCCCAGTTTTAATTTTTCGAGGCACCCCTGGACTGGTTTCTATAGTAACTGTTTCAGTTTATGATCCCACCAACAATGCAGAAGAGTTCCTTTCTCTCCACATTCTTCCCAGCATTTGTTACTGGCTGACTTCTTGATGGTGCCCATTCTTCCTCGAGGGAGATGCAATCTATCTGTTGTTTTAATTGGCATTTCTCAAATGGCCAGGGATAGTGAACACTTTTTCATGTACAGTATTTATTGGCCATTGGTTTTCCTTCATGTAAGAAATGTCTATTCATTTCACATTCCCTTTTGTTTAATTGGGCCCTTAAATTTGGGGAGGTCTATTTTTTTTTTTTTTTTTTTTTTAGTTCTTTACACATTCTAGTATTAGCCCTTTGTCTGAAGAGTAGCTGGAATTTTTTTTTCATTTTGTAAGTTCCCTCTTCACTCTTCTGCATTTTTCACTTCTATAAAATGTCCTTCAGCTGCGTACAGTGGCTCATGTCTGTAATCCCAACAGCTTGGAAGGCTGAGGCCAGAGAATTACAAGTCTGAGATCAGCCTGGCAACTTAATGAGATTTTGTCTCAAAATTAAAAATTAAAAAAAAAAAAACGGGAGGTATAATTCAGTGCAAACAAAAGTCCTGGATTCAAATTCCAATACCACAAGACCAAAAACAAACAAACAAACAAACAAAAAAAGGTGTTTCAATTTTGACACTACAAGTCCTGATCCAAAAACACAGTGAATGTATTTTTAATTATTAAAGTAAAAGACACATGAATACCCTTCAAAATATTCCCTCTCTAAGGGCTGGGGGTTTAGCCCAGTGGTGTAAGTGCCTGCTTGGCAAACACAAAGTCATGAGTTTGATCCCTGGTACCAAAAAGAAAAAAAAAAAGCAAAATACTCCCTCTTGCTTCAGTCACACATATCTCATGATTCTTGCCACTTTCTAAACAGTTCAAGGTGTCCTTCATTGTGAATGTCTTTGGATGCACTGTCATGGCTCCCTCAATCTCCTGAATGGATTCAATTCAAAACATTTAGCGTTTATGGTCACTTTCTCCGTAGTTCCAGACCTGGTGAATGAGGTGGGTGAGGGTGCACTGTATTTAAGAGCCTGTCTTCCCTTCACACTTGGCAACAGTATTCACTATATTTTTGATCACACCTCTTAAAGATGAACAAGAAAGAGGACTTTGAGGTCTGCTTCCAAAAGTAGCAAGAACAATGGGGTAAGCGTACTTGAAGGGAAGCGTATTCTTAGGTTACCAGCAATTCGTTATAAATAAAGCGTGAACCTTCACAATTGTCTTTATACTCTGGGATATGAGATTCCCTGGACAGGTAGTTTCTGGTTCATCAAGGGTCCTGCTGCTGCCCACCATGTTAATGTCAGAGAAACATTTTAATGGGTTTATCACAACACAGAAATCGATTGGAAGATCAGCTCATCTCTCACCTGTCTTATTTTTACTGCTGCTCAGTGGTTTCAAATTGTGACTGAGTATGAAACAGATGCCTGTCCCACTTGCCATTACGTGGCACTTCCAGAGAGCAGGACTGCGCACCTCCAAGATGCTCTGAATGAAACCTGTTTCCCAAGACATGCAGCAATTAAGGTGACAATAGGCTGCTTTTCAGACCTTCAATTGTCTGGAAAAAAAAAAAAAAAAATATATATATATATATATATATATATATATATATATATATATATGAATTTTCTTCTCATACAGGGCCTTGAATTCTGCTTTTGCACTTTAGTAGCTTTCATATTTTACCACTTTCAATATTTCATTGTTTATTTTAGGGTAAAATAGTCTAGACAAAATTGTGAGAATATTTTGAACTAAATATTTTTATCTCAAAGTGCAGTTTTGGGGAGTAGAAAAGTCTTTCATTTGGTCTTAATATTGTATGAGTATCTATCCTAAAATAGTGTCATAACCACGCAGCTGTAGGCCAATGTGACAAGCACCTCCCAGCTAAAACAGGACACTTAGCGAAACATTTGCTGAGCCCTGGAATCCAGTTAGCCAGTGTCAAATCTAAAAGAGAAGACAGAGTTGTTGTTTTTTTTAAAGAGAAAAAAACAGAAAAATGATAGAAATATTACAGAATTTCAAGAAAAGAAGATAAACAGTAAGAAATTACTAGTTGATAAATTACATATTGCTCTTTCAGAGATAGTTTTTCAAGTTACAAAATTAAAGCACACAAAGTAGACACTCAAGCAGTGAGAGTACAAACAGATCTGTTCAACAATCCAACAAGAACCTAGAAATATGGTTATCAATCCCACACACCTAAACATACATGCAACTATATCTTTTATAGCGCTTCCTATTTCCTCTTTTTTTACAACAGCAATTATACATTTTAAAAATTTTATTTAAAGAGAAGAAAAAAAAGCAAAACAGAAAAAAGGGTAGCAACAATGCAAAATTCTAAAAGAAACAAAGAAAAAGAAAGAAAAAAAAAGGAAAATGAGAAAAAGCCCCCATAAGAAATAAGTAGCTTATAAATTACATACTGTCATCCTGGATGCACTTGTTCAAGATACAAAGTTAAAGGGTGCATAGTAAACATTCAAACAGACTACAAACAGTTCTGCTCAAAGATCCAACAAAGATTCAGCAATATGGTCATCTATTTTGCACACTCAAACATACATGCAGTTATATCCCTTAGAGTACTTTCTTTTCCTCTCTTTTTTACAAGAGCAATTACACATTTTGGTTTTATTACTCTTGTAGTTCTTATTTACTTTTTACACTAGAGACACAATATGATATTTATAGATATTATTCTTATTTATATCACTAATGAGGATAGTCTCAATTTGTCTCCATTTGCCTATGAAGGCCTCAAGATCATCCTTTTTCAGGGCTGACTAATATTCCATTGCATTAAAAATGCCACATCTTTTCATCCACTCTGCAGTTGATGGGCATCTTGGTTACTTCCAGGATTTAGCTATCACAAATTGTGCAGCTATGAACATGGGTGCACATATATCACTGAGATATGAACTTTTTCTAGTGAACTATATGTTTGAGACTGCATTTTGCTTTTTCGTTGTCATTTTCACTCTGCCTGATGTTTTCTATGTGTAGGAGGGGACCATACACTCTTTTCAGACACACCAAAGTCTTAGTTAGTTGGAGGGGGTTTTACTACTGGCCCTATTTATCTGCTGTACACCTCTATTTTAGGGGCATACTCACCACACTGATACAGTTAATCCACTGTAGTCCAAGGTTCGTCACCTGGGAGCAAAGTTCCAAAGTTTTTCACACTAACTGGAGCCTGCTGAGGTCTTCTGATGTTCCAGGGGGGAGGGCGGGCCCAGCAGAAGAAGTCCAGGGCAGTTTTCAGTCTTGGGTGGGCTTCTGAGATGTTCCAGATAGCAGGGTGCACCCACAGGGGAGGTTCCAGGTAGCTTATGCCTGAAGAGGGCTTCTGTTAAGTTCCTGGTGGCAGGGCGGGCCCACAGGGGAGGATCGAAGATAGAGTTTTAAATGTGTACTATTCTGAAAGTTTATAATTTATTTTTCTCTTATGGCTCTCATGTTTATGTAGTTTTATATGCCTTTTGCTCCTCTTAACCTGGCAGCAGCACTGTGAAATATCACGGGTCTTTTACTCTGTATTTCTCTCACAAGCCAGCCAGGTACAAATGGGACTTTTATATCCATTTAAAAATTGGAGTGAAGGGTGGGTGAGTGGAGAGAAGGAAAATAAAAAGACGAACACTACATTTGTGTAATGTTTAATTCCCATCACTTGTACAATACTACACTGTTGATATTTGTCTCAATAAATAGGCTTCAAAAAGAAATTTCTGCAGCGTAAAAATCATTTCCCTGAATCCATGTACTTTTTATTGTTCCCAGATCTCAAAATGGCTTTTAAAATTATTTTTTCAGACTCTGATAGCCACATATGTGGTACTGTAGATGGGGTACATTTTTCTGAGCTGCTCCCTGGAGGGGAGCTAGAGAGAAGAGAAACTGAGGCAGCCTGGCACCATTTTGGTCTGAGTAAGTTTGAACCGGATTCACTTTTGTTGCCAGAGAGAAAGGAACACCAGAATGTAAAGGTTCAAAAAAAGGCTAGGGAATTTAAGACTAACAATAAAGACCACAAAGAAACAAAAAAATACGTAAACAGGTCATCTAATAAAAATACACACCTGATGGCTTGCATTTCGAACTCCGTCCTCTGCCCTGATGACACGGCCGAGAGTGGTCAGTGCCCCCATGGAGCCACTATGGCAGACTGTGAGCTCCACCATGCACCTGTTGCCTCGCACATTGCCACATCACACCCATGTTCCATTGCAGTCTTCCCTGGAGTGTGTGTGTGTGTGTGTGTGTCTCATCTGTGTCTGTGTGTGTGAGACAGACACAGAGGATGGAGTCCACCAAGCCTCAGCTCTTTTTAATTTTGAGACAGGGTCTGGCTCAATTGTCCATGTGACCTTCATCTTGCAATCCTCCTGCCTCAGCCCCCTGGGAGCGCAGGCACAGGCCAGAGCAGTCAGCTCCCAAACTGCCCTCCTTCAATTAGCTTTAGCATATTCTCTACAGTGAAACCACAGCAAAAGCCCACTGGACCATCCATTATTGCGCATCACAACTCTTACAGATCAAAACGTTTTCCTCTAGGAATATATGGCAGAGCTTCAGTCTCCTGGGTGTACACAAAATATCTGCAGTTATGCCATGGACAGTTTAGCAAAGCACAGAACAAGACATTTTCCACGGGCCTCCCAGCCAGGGAACACGGGTTCTGTAATCGAGCTAAAATGCTCATCTACTTCAAGCCCTCAGCTGAGTTCTCAGTACTCGTTTCCTTAAGACAAAGGTTTAAACTAAACTGTGAGTAACACATGCTTGTCTGGGAAAATGTCCACAATGTGGTGTTAATGAGAAACTGCAGGTTATACAGCAGCTAAAGAAAACCCCACTTTTATTTTAAAGGCAAAACCAATACTGAAGATACAGCTTACTGGTAGAGCACTTGCATCACGTGCTCAAGGCTTGTCCCTCATACCACAGGGGGAAAACATAAAAAGGAAAAATCTTGTAGAGATTATTTTTCAAAATTACTAAAGGGTACTGAGTGCCTGTGATTCCCAGCTACTCAGGAGGCTGAGGCAGGAGGATGGTAAGCTCAAGGCCTGCCTGAGCAATTTAGTGAGACCTTCACTGAAAATAAAAAGCAAAAAGGGGTAATTGGGATGTCGCTCAGTGTGAGCTCCTGGATTCAATGCCCAGCCCCACAAAATATAAGTGTGTAAACAAATAAACCTAAAGGGAGAAAAACAAGCAAAAATTAAACTACACACTACTAAGCCTACTATTTTTTTATGCTTTAAAGTACAAATACTGATCTTTGTAAGAATAGGAACTCTCCGAAGAAAGCGTTCTCATAATACCCACTTACTTCACAAGTAAGATAAGAAGATGAGGACAATTAGGCATGGAGACCAGGTGAGGGGACAGCCAGCCTTTTATCACCATGGTCTGCCGGAGGCAGCCAATGAGAACTGCTTAGTTTCAGTTCCTGGTTTGTATTTCATACTACAATGGAGCAAAATTAGCAACTTTTGAAGATAAAAACCCATCTTCATGAAGTTTAAAATTTCTTTAAACTGCCAAAAATCACATTATATTAGATAACAATGTTACACAAATCAGGAAATTCCAACACTTTAAAATTTAAATTGTATGCCGGGGATTTAGCTCAGTGGCTTAAGCACCCGTCCAGCAAGTGCAGAGTCATGAGTTTGATCCCGGTACAAAAAAAGAAAAGATAAAATTTAAATTGTAAATGATCAAAAAGCAAGGCTGATTAGGTCAATTTCAAAAAGAAAAGCTAAAATTTAAATTGTAAATGATCAAAAAGCAAGGCTGATTAGGTCAATTAGTTCTTATTAATCTCAACTCAAATGATGACACCATTTGTAAAAATCAAATGCAACCAAAAGTGCTAAACCTAAACTCAGCTGCATCCTGCATTCTTATTGGACCCAGAGCTCCCAAAGTCCTCACAGGAAGGGCAGAAGCTTTGGCTGAAGAGCAGCTGCGCATTTTCTCCTCCCCTGGATTTGCCCCATGGGCCCTAACCTGCCTCCCACTGCCCCCTGCTGGCTAGACAAGAACTCTGCTTTTCTAAGCGCTCCATTTAATTACAAATGCCATTTTATTAAGACCAGTAGATACTGACTCTTCAAACATAAAAATTGTCACATTAATGGCACTTAACAGTAACTCTAAGAATTTCTTGCTACGAAAATAATGTAGGTAAAAAGCCAATGAGAAAATGGAAAACCAAAACATCCACTTTTCCACAAACCAGTGTCAACACACGGAAGCAGAGCTAGCCTCTGCTGGCATCACCTTGCCTTCAATATGCTACCCTATCGAACGTGCTTCGAATGCTGTTTTAAAAATGCTTATATTAGCCGCGCATACCTTATATTAGGTACATTACAATAGGTATATTAGGAATACGCCCGTAATCCCTGAGACAGAGGCTGAGGCAGGAGGATTGAGGTGAGTTCAAGGCCAGCCCGAAATAACATTGCAAGACTTTATCTCAAAGTTAATATTTTTAAACACTTTTATGTCCTTCCATACAGTCCATTTTTACAGCACCACCATGGCCCAGGGATAATCTATTTAATCATTGTCCTCCTCCTTCTTCAATCAAATGTTAATAGCTCTCTGGCCAATGTATTTATACCTACCCCCATTTTTATTGGTAATTGGCCTAATGTGTTCTCTTAACTAGATACCCCGTATTAATGCTTTATAACTTTTCTCTCCCTTTAAAATAAGTTAACAGAATTCCCTGGATTGGTAGGACCACAGGAAAGTCATTAGGGTCCTTTTACGTTTCAGTTCAAGAAACATCAGAGACTGAAGCTATTTCTCCGTCTCTCCCCCAGCACACCTCCTTCCCAGAGCCAAGGCACAGTGGAAACCCAAGCAAGGATGTGCTGGGTGCTTGCGAAGCACAGGTCTCTAAGCATTTCTCACACAAAGTGGGAGAGTTGGAAAGGAAAACTGTCCTATCTGTGCAGGTAACCAATCTTCAGGACCCACCCTCCTCCCTGGTTTCCAAGGAAAACCAGGTTGCAGCGCAACTTTTAATTAAAATTAGATAATAATAACTCTGCAGACTCTGGGGAGGAAAAAAAAACCCAGCTAAAACATTTTAGGACTACATTAATTTCAACTGGGATGTGCTAATAACGCTGTGGTTGAAGTAGAAGCCTTGAGGGTCAGAGGCCTCCAGAGCCTCCACCTGTTTACCTCAGCTCTTTTTGCCTGTACCTATGTCATCACAAACCCTCAATATGCGATCGCCGCTCTACGATTAACCTGCAACCTCCAGAACCCTCCAGGCCCATCTTTAGCCTGGGATACCAGCAGTAAGTCAGTTTTCACCCACCAGTTTCTCTAGGGGAAGTCGGGAAGGAGAGCCCACTGGCCAGTTCCTGGCTAACTCTCCGGCCCACCATGCTGCCAGCCTATCACACTGGTCATTTTCTGGCTCACCCAGCTTCTGCAAATCACTGTCATACCCTCAGCTCAGCCTTTCTCTCTAGTCTCACGAAGGGCTACAAGGATTAATGCCCATTCCATACTTAAAGATGAGGCTACTCACCTTTGAATGCCTCAGCTTAGAGGCTATGGAATAGGCTTTAATGTACAAACCAGAAGTCAAATGCGTTCATTTGCTAATAGCCATTTTGCATGTTACTTGTCTTTTCACTAACATAAACCTTAATTTATACCCAAATAAAAAGCCAGAGAATAAAGTGAGCCAAAGTTTTTATTCATTCATTTCTTGCATTTGAAGTACTCTTCAATGACATCCTTGGCCTGAGACTCTTTGCCGTAGTCCTTAAAAAAAAAAAAAAAATCACGTGCATTTATTATTCAAGTTTCACTTGTTCTTACCACTAGTTACAGTAAGGTTTGAATATCTTATAAATGTTTCAGCATTAAAATGTGTAGCCATTTTCAGGGACCTTAATGACTTCAATGACATGTCTTTAAGGCTCGTAACATGGCATTACTATCGCCAGCTTTCGGTACATTTCTGCACAAACACATACAGATAAGCAGATTCATAGCTGGCTTTGAAATCGTGGCTTACTAGAACATTTTAAAATCTGTTTAGAACTACATTTTCCCCCTTAAGAGGTCCCCAAAATCTCAACACAAGGCTTATAAGCAGCAAAACCTTCATCCAAAGGCAAATACAAACTTACCTTAACCACCACGCAACTGCAACCGACCACTTTGCGGGGTTTCCCCTCCCGGTCAATTTTACAGAGGCCTACCCATTCCCCTAGTTTCTTGTTGTCATCAACCTGTTAGGTAATGTAAAAACAACACTGTTTTAGCTGACAGTAGTGCTACTGACAAAATACATTAAGCCTGAAATGTAGCTGTCATCAGAAGGGTGACATGGCATTTTCCTCAAGGCAGTTCAGTAGAGGGAGCCAGTTGTCATCATGTACAGCACCAACACCACCGCTAACCACCCCACCTTCTTTCTGTTCCATTAACCAAAATGCACATTTAGTTCCACAGATGTAAAATGCTTTGATAATCAGCGTGGATGTAGGCCAACAAGGTCAGACCCATGTAATAAGCCTATCTGCAGAATATATGAGCCTCACACAGCAACTGTCTTAGTTCTTACCCAACTCAACCACGACTGCTCTGAACAGTACATAAAAAGCCACTCACCTTAATGAGGTTGATCTGGTGTTCAGCACAAAGGGCCTCCACTAACTTTACATACATGGGCTCATCACAGTTGGATGCAAGCACACAAAGATGAGCTTGGCGTCTGAAACACAAAATGCAAACCGAGATGAAGCCAAAGCCCCAGTTTTAAACCCAGTACTCTGGCTCTGCTAAAGGATTATCTCTGCATTGGCCATATGGGCAAAATACAAGCAACAGAGAAACACACCTGTGAATTAGTACACCATAAACACGCGTGAAGCTGCTCCAATGTGGCCAGAGACTGGAATACAGATCTTCAATTCATCTCCCAAAACACTTTTATACAGGGAAAGTAAAAAATGTGGCCAAGCTATGTCAATTTTTGGTAAATCAGTTTTACACATCCTAAGCCCTCTTGGGTTAGACACCAACGATCACAGACAAGATCTCCATTACAGGCCTAGAAGCACCACTGCATTAATACTGTGGAAGCAGGAAAATTACAAAAAACTTCATTTACCTGCCTTAGTATATCCAAGGTACAGCTTCCATTGTCCTCAACTAGCCAGTTTACTCTAGTGAATTTTACTGGCCAAGTTTAACAGGCTTGAAGCCCTTAAAACTCACATCAATTAATACATATTTGCCACACATATACTCAGCCCAAAAAGAACATCAGATCTAATCAAAACTAAATACATTAACATTCTACAGTCGTATGATTTCTGTAACTATACTTACAAAAATTCATCCCAAAATCAAATTGCTCCTATAACCAGTACCACCTTAACGCACCATTATTAACATTTTGGTTAACTGCTGTATTAAATACGGTTCCCCATTTATCCTGTCAACGTGAAACTCGCTTCATCATCTACAGGTTTGTCAGACTGTTCATGTTTCACTCATGAAAGGAGTGAAGGGGTATCCGACAACTTCAAGTCATCATTCAAACGCTGTAGCTTTTGGCTCTAAGGTCTACTGCTCAACCCCATTCCAAAACAGCGACCCACGTGTTCTAAGTGGGCTATATACGTAGAGCTGAATTCTGATACCTTTTCCTAGGTTTCCTGTTGAACGGATGCCATTCAGAACTTTTGTGCTAACACCATGAACTTCACGCTTTCTTCCCTTGGCTGCAGTTTTGTTCCGGTTGCAACAACCCACCGTAGTATTGAGACTCACACACGTACTTGTCTAAGGCTTTGGCAGCTTCGCGAATGCCGCGTGCTAGGCCATCGTGGATGAGGGCGGTCTTCAGCACCTCTTGTAAAGCAGTATTGACGTCCATTACACCTCCAGCAGCAATGCTGAAAAGCGGCAAAACACAGCCTTCAGTTAGGTCCTCACAACATCTAACCCCTTGGACTTGGCACCAACGATGCACGAAAGTCACGCCAGCGGCGTCGCCCCGCAGACCCAGCCCTGCCCGCACGCCAACCCCGGACCCCGCGCTCACCCTTCCTCGGCCATGGCGGCGGGTTACAGGTGAAGCTGAATCTTGAACACACTGGGGAAAAAAAAAAAAAAGCCACAAAGCACTAAACTTAAAAGCCAATTACT
Organism: Hydrochoerus hydrochaeris; assembly: GCA_004027455.1. NCBI lineage: Eukaryota > Metazoa > Chordata > Mammalia > Rodentia > Hydrochaeridae > Hydrochoerus > Hydrochoerus hydrochaeris. The sequence goes on along the minus strand of PVLA01013894.1, from coordinate 13,913 downwards.
TGTCGTCCGTTTAAGAAAGACATCACCAAACCATCACCCAGAAACACTACCCGCCCAGAGCAACTCACCCGGAGCCTCCGCCTCCGCGCGACTCGGCGGCGGCAGGGAAAGAGAGTGCATGCGTCCGCAGGACGCTATTTAAAGGATTGGCTGGCCTCCCGTGCGCATGTGCACGTACTCCCACGAGTAGGGTGGCCCTTGGAGTGCCAGACCTCGAGAGTTTCTGTTTCCGGCCTGCGGCTGTTGTGAAGCAAAGAGTACTGGGTGTTCTGCGTCCCTGCTCTGTCGGATTTTGGCACGCGCGACAGGCACTACAGTAGACAGCCTCTGCGGGCCTTCTCTCTTGGGGGCGTGGCCAACGGAGGCCCAAAAACTCGTTTGACGGAGCGCGAGAAGAGTCAAACACTCCCGCCCGTTTTGTTTGTAGGGGGTCCCTTTCCACACTACATTATAATTTCCTTTCTGTTCTACTGAGCCTTCCTGTGGGTCGACTTTGCCCTTTAGAATGAATCTGTCATTTTGCGGGCGATCCTCACCTTGTTTTCTGAGCCAACCAACACGTTTCCGCTACATCTTTTTGGTTTTTGAGAAAGGGTTTAGCTGTGCAGTTCAGGCTGGCCCTGAACTCGGGGGAGTCTCTGACCTCATCTCGGGAGTTGCTGGGGTGACAGGCATGCTTTCTACCCAACTTCCACCCAGGCTCCTGTTACGCCCCTTTTAAGCACTCTTAAATACCCCTTTTCTTGCGCTGTTAGAAAAGCCGATTTTGCAGCGGATCGGCCGCTTCCGGGTTCTCGGTCTGGTCCGGTTCTGCTTCGGGCTCAATGCTGGGTTTGTCGGTTGCATGTTAAGCGCTCGCAGTGTATCTGACAGCAACAGGATTTGGTCCTGGAGGAGTAGAACGACTTAATGTGGATCTTTCCAGGACTCGGCGAAATTGGGAATGAAATTCCAAAGCCTCATTCCTCCCCCACCCCACCGGGACGAAAGATGTTTAACTGTAAAGTGATTGGTCATTTCTCCAGTGAACCGCGTAGATTCGCGGGGACCCCAAGACATCGGGAGTTTTAGTAAATTGAGAACATTCAGTTTTAGCTTTTCAAGTGCTTTGAGTTTTGTTTTAAAAGTTTGGCGACTATTTTTCCTCTCTGACACATTTATTGAGCTTTGCTTGAAAAAAGTTTGCTGCCCTTCCCTTTCGCGAAAACTATCCGTGTTTCTCATTATCTTTTGTTTTGCTCTTTAAATTATCTATATTTTGGGTTTGTCACATAAGAAAAAAATATATATATATTTAAACTTGTGTAAGAGGGGACGGGGCGGAGGGGAAAGTGATGAAAAAAGCACTAAATTGTGTCCCACGCATGCCCAACCCCTCCCGAGGAATGTAAATATGTGCTGGTAAACGTTGTAAAAATAAAAAGCTACTGATAATCCTGTCGCTGCTTCTTTTTTTTTTTTTTTTTTTTGAGGTGAGATTAAGATTCAAACTAAAGTTTAGGAATCCCACAGTGCTTGGCGGGTGGAACAGAGGGGCTGGGAAAAGCTGGAAAGAAAGGTGAGAGAGTTTGGGGTTCGAGGCTTGGAAACTAAAGGCTTCCAAACAGGCTGGCGGTGAGCCGAGAAGAGGAAGGAGTGATGCTAGAGAGGGGCTGGGCAGAGGCCTGGGTGCTTTCTTTGCTTTTTTCTTTTCTTTTTTTTTTTTTTTGGTAAGTTATCTTAAAACATTTGTAATATTGGAGAAGAATATGGTAGTGTTTCAGCACTTTTTATCTAAAATCAGTTAATTCATTACGCATATTAGCTTTCTAACCCTCCAGGTCCAAATCTTTTTTTTTTTTTTAACAAAGCATCTTGCTATGTAGCCCAGCTAGACCTCCAACTCCGTGCCCAAATCTTCCTAAAGAAGAAGCAGAGAATAAAAGCTGAGAATTTGGTAAAATCCTGGGATATGTAAATGGGGAAAAGTTAAGTGAAATCCTGCGATTTCACTAAGATGTTCATTGTCACCAAGCAATACCATTTATGTGAAAGAAAAATGTGTCTTTAGTGCTTGTTTCTCAGCAAAGAACCAACCGGTTCAGATGTGGTTTGTCTCTTCTAGCAGCTCCTGGTCCGTTATGTTGATTCAGATGTCATGGACCTCCGCCCTGAAACCACACCTCTGTAACTGCCTTTTGATTTATCACCCACAAACCTCTCTCTTTGGAACTGAAGCTACATTTTTTAAGCAGTCCTTATATACCAGTTCTAGTCCCAAAATTAAAGCTAAAGGTGCATTTTGCGATATGGGGATTCATTAATACAGATTCTCCTAGATCACTTTTTAAAGTTTATCTCAAGTTTTAGAAACTGACGAAGATGGAAAGAAATAAGAATAGTCACTCTTTACAAGCAGATTGTAACATTTGCATACTGTACACAAAGATGAGTCTGAAATTATGCACATAAAAATAAGTGGGACTGGGGGTATAGCTTAACAGTAGTCTTTACCTAGCATGTTTGAGGCTTTTGTTTTGATCCCCAACACTGCAAAAAACGAAAGAAGAAGAAGAAGAATTCTACAGTTTATATTGAAAACAACAATAGTAATAGAAAATGCTGTCATGTGCTAAATTCTTACCATGTATTTTTCTACTTTGATTGCCTATGTGGCTTTATCATGTAAGGAACCCAAGCCTAAGACAGTTGTCCAAGATCAGAGCACCAGTAAGTGTGGAAACTCCTCTTTTATCCCAGCCTCTGCTTCTAACCATTCAGCCATTTGAACAATTCAGAGAGATCACTGAAAACTCAAGGGTGGCTACATTTCATTTTTGGCAATACCACCACCGGTTCTGTCTCAGTGACAGTGCTAACATTTTGTATTTGAGATGGTTAAAGGGAAGATTGCAGTTAGGCAGGGGAAAAGACAGAAATCAAAATTTGGATCCCTGAATAATCTTAGTGTAGATGTTGACACACAAAGCAGTCATTGAATAGTTTGAAGGCTTGAAACCTGAAATTAAGTTGTTGGCAAGGTTAATTCCTGCTGAGGCCGTGAGAATCTGCTGCTTCTTAGCTTTTAGAGATTGTGTGGTAACCCTGGTGTTCTGTGAACTCCGAAGTTCCAATGACATTTTTCTGTGTATGTCTGTTTTCCTATTGCTTGTTATACTAGGGACCTGCCCTGCTCCAGTAGGCCTTGTCTTAGCTGATTAAATCTAAATGAAGCCTTTTGCTGAGGTGCTGCGCGTTAGTACTTCAACATATGAATTTATGTTTGTTTTCTTTTGTTTTGTTTTTTAAAACAGAGTCTCGCTATGTAGTTCAGGCTGGCCTCAGACTCACAGTGATCCTCCTGCCTCAGCTCCGAAGTGCTGAGATTACAGGCATATGCTACTATGACCAGCCTCAACATAGGGATTTTGAAGGAGCATATTTCAATTTATAATGCTGAAAAGAGCCAGACGTGGTGGTGCACACCTGTAATCCCAGCACCTTGAGCTGGGAGTTCGATGCCAACCTGGGCTCCGTAATAAGACCTTGTCTCAAAAAAAAAAAAAATCTAGAACAGATTAAACACAGAAAAGGTCTTTGGTTTTAACTGCAGAAAACCTTGCTTAGAAGCCCAGAGCAGGGAGGAAAGCTAGGCCTCTGTATGCTGAAGATTTTACATTTTGCAGTCACTGCTAAACTAAGCTAAAAATTCCAGCTCACTTTGCAGCCTATAGCGAACTACATTTCAATACAGTAGTGATACTGCTAGAATATTGTTATGACAGTTAAATGAGATAGTTCTTTAAGGTGTTTACTGCGATACCTGTGAAGTACAAATTATGCTATAAATAAATCCACATGGTAATAGATGGAAATGTACTTAAATATTACCTTTCTCCTGTCCTAAATTGCTCAGCACTTAGTCTGCTCCTTTGCCTATTGGATTCACTGAAAGTGTGTACTGAATGAATTCATTTAATAAGATTAAAGAAGCATATGGGTAAATTCCATTGCAAAAGGAAAGCTTGTTGAATACTGTCATAAATTAGCATCTGCTGTGCATTACATAGTTGGAGGCTTTGGGTATCCCAAGTGACCTTTTTGTCATTGTTTGAAGACTTGAAATGTCCTGACCTTCATGGGTAGAGACTAAACAAAGTACAGTCAATGGAAGAGAGCACTAAGCAGTAGCGGAAAAGATTTAACCTCTAGTAGCTCAGAATAGGTCTAACCCTCATCTACTACAGAGCATGTACTGTACTGCAGTTTTAAGTACACTAAAAATTAGTCATAGAAAAAGAAAGATTTGTCTCGAAGAATCGAACGGAAGAGAAGAAATGGTAAGAAGGAAAATAATTAAAAAATAAGGCAGTTAATGGATGAGTAAAAGTGGGGAAATAGATCAATAAAGGCTGTAAAGTGTTTAAAATGTTTAAATTCGTAAAGTTAGTACATTACAGCTGTAACTGCAAAACAAATTCATTAATGAAGAAAGGTGATAGAGGAGAATGGAACCAGACAATTGCATAGCCAAGCGTGAAACCCATGCCAATAGTTCATGTATCTTAGGGGTTCTATGTAATTTCCATCTAAGTTTCATAAGTCTTCCTAATGTCAATGTAAACTTAAAGAAAAAAACAGAGCTTTTCCAAAAACAACGGTATTTGTTTGGGAATCACTGAGCTTTCGAATTGGCATGTCCAAGGAGGCCGCGGCAAGTTAAAGAGCAAAAAGTCAAAGAGAAAAATGAAGAGGATTATGTCAGGTATTTTGAAACACGATGCATGGTCACCTTGAGTAATAACAAGAATTCTGTCAGTCCGAGATGCACGAGATTGTTGCCAGGCAATTGTCCTTGTGGGAGAAAAGTCCGGTGGCCTCTCGTCCAGCTCACAGTTCTGACAGCCTTTTGGTATAGTTACCATCAGAGTCCAGCACAGGAGCCCTTCCTGAACAACCTCCTGGCTTTATTTCCTTTTCAACAGGGATGATGTGAAGAAAATCTGTTTCAGTTCTGACAACTTTCACATCACACGGGCACCGAGGAGGTTTCCTCTTCCTCCTGTTGCTTCACTGTCTGGATACTGGACCTGCTCCTGGAAGGGCTGAGTCGTAGTTCATGGAAATGAAACATACTCTGGAAAAGAACTAGAATACTTAATGTTCAGATTGAACACAGGTGTCGTGTGCTCTGGGTGAATGATTTGGGGATGACAGTGTGCAATGTATGTACCATTATTGATCCCTGATTGATGTGTTTTGAAATTTTGTTGTAGTTTTTTTCTTTTTTCTTTTTATCCTTGAATAAAGCGAATTTGGAAAAAAAAAGAATATTTATTTATTTTTGTCTTTTTGAGATAGGGTCATGCTATGTGGTACAGGTTGGCCTTGGGCTCACTTTGTAACTCAGGCTGGTCTTGAACTTGCAAATAATTCTCCTGCCTCAGCCTCCCAAGTGCTGGGCTTACAGGAGTGTGCCACCATGCCCGGCTAAAAATAGAATAATTAGTGTTCATAACTGAACTCATTATAAACCAGTGACGTGGTCATTTACATCTAAAAATAAGAACAGTTGGTGAACAGAGCAAACACTAATAGTAAAATGTGTGTGACTAGCACGAAGGACTGCCAGAGCACGCAGACTCCAGACCTAACTCTGCTTCCTGTGAACAGCTTGGCTGTTGTCTTTGGGATGCCTCACTGAAGATGGGTTCTGATGCTCTGAGATGTGTTTGATAGTTGCACTTTTTAGAGCATTATTGGAGGGAAGCCAATTCCACTATCTTAGAATCAGAGCTACCTTTGAAAAGCAAAGTCCTAGTTATAGCTGTTTCGAACACCAAAAATGAGTGTAAAGGGCAAACTGTGACTCAAGGATTCTTTGGCACAGATTCTCCTCCCTGTCATTTTGGAACTCTGTCCCCTCTGTCAAAGCACTTTCAGCCTTGGGCCTCAAGGCTTCATCAGTAGAATGCAGTAAGGAGTTTAAAGGAGACACTCGTAAGCCCTCTGGATAACCTATGTCATTATTTTGAAGCAATTTTAATTGTTAGTAAATATCGAACAGCTACTGTCTGCCCTATTTATTTTCTGATTTCCCTTGACCTCTGCCACTTGATGGTGCCAACTTTGCTCCTGTGTCTCTAGTCTACAGATGACATCTTTATTTGTAAACGGCAATGGCTTTTTTTTTTTTCAAACATTGGAACAAATAAGCATGCTCAGTGTAGAAAATGTGGATAACACTATAGTTCATTTTAGGCAACAAAATGAGCTATGACCAGAAACAAATGGAACAATTTTTTATTACTTACTCCAGAATATGTTTGCAAGGCATAGCACATACTTTCATCATGGGGATTGGAAATGGATTTATTAGAAAGGTACTGCATGGCTCACAGGATGCTGCTGAGAAGTTACGATTAGGAATGGTGGCCACAGAATCCCTCCAGGAACCTGGGTACAGGAGCACATCAAAAGTCTTCAGCAGAGGATATTGATGATCATCTGAAGATCCCTCACCAAACCATGACAGATGATTATCACCTTGCTTTTGTTTCACTGAAAAAAATTTGTAATTCTGCTTTAATTTAGTTGTCATCCTTTCAGCCATATCTCTTTCAGGCTGAGGCACAAAGATTGTGAGTTTGAGGCCAGTCTGAACCACCTAGTGAGTTCAAGGAATGATCAGATAATATCACCTCAGTTCTTCTAGACATTAAAATTAATAAAAGAATACAGTAAAAACATCTTATGCCAATAAATTTACGACTTAAGAGAGATGGAAACTCCCCTTAAAATTTTATAACATACTCAAACTTGACAGAAAACAAGGTCATAAATGTCAATATGCGTAGCATACAGAAGTTTATCAAACACTGAATTTTGTCAGACACTTAAGGAAAAAATAAGACCAATCTTATGCAAATTCACCCACAAAATGTGAAGGAGGAAAAGATTTGGACTTGTTCTTTGAATCTAACATAAAAGTTTGACAAAATAAATTACAGATTAACATTACTGAGAACAATTTACTAAAGATTAACAAAATACTGACAAACTGAATCCAGTAGTATACAAAAAGATTGCATCCTCACTGAGTTGAGTTTATCCCAAAACTGCAGTTATACTAACATTAGAAAATTCATTGAAAGTTACTATTTTAACAAAATAAAGAGGGAAAAAACCCCAGCTGATAGGAAGGTAACAAACAATATGCAATGCATATACCATTGTTAAGCTCTAATTACTGTGTTTTGAAATAGATTTGAAAAGAAACAAAACACACACACACATATATATATATATAGTGTATATATATATATATAAATAAAAAGAATAAGTCATTTATAATAAATAAAAATTATAATTAAATTATAATTAAAAATAAATAAAGAGAAAAAGTCATTTATAATAAATGCAAAATATCATTTCATAAAATTCAATACCAATTCATGTTAAAGTTCACCAATACATTAGATATAGAAATGAACTTTTTCAATCTGAAAAAAAAGCACCCGTGAAAAACTGACTGTTGACCTCATACTTCTTGGTGAAAGCACAAATATTTTTCCTCAGTATTGGTTACTTTTTTTTTTTTAAACGCTGAAGCAAAATACCTGAGACCCAAGGTTAAAGAGGGAAAGCTTTATTTATCTCACAGTATATGGAAGTTTCAGTCCATAAACAGCTGGTTCCAACACAGTGGTATGACACAGGGACAACAGTTCAAGGCAGCAGAAGACAGCAAAGCAACAAGAGCAAAGGAGAGGCTGTAAGCTTCTTTTTCTCCCTTATATTGTAAGCAGACTACCACCCTCTAGGGCTGGTATAGCACTCATACCATCTCAGTGCCTTCTTGCACAGGATGAGGATGTTTACAAGGTGAGGACCCTGGCTCCCAGCTGAATCACTTCACTAAACTTCTAAACTTCTCAAGTTGACACAATGGATCAACCATTACAGCCCACCCCTCGTCAACTCAGCAACCAGACACATTTCTTTAAATGTGTCTCCAGATACAAAGGCATGCTTATTATCATTTCACAACTTGAATCTTGTAACACAGGTTTAACAGTCCTTAAGAACCAGTATTATGTCTATCAACATTATTTTACATTGGAACAATAGCATCTCACCCCTGGCTCCCCAAAGACCCAAGTACGTCCTTTTATGTAAAAGGTATTTAGTATATCTGCAAAAGTTGCCAAAGTCCTAACAGTTTCAGTATTACTTAAAAGTCCAAGTCCCAAGTCTCCTCCAAGATGTAAAGCAAACTCTTAGCTGCAAGCTCCTGTACAAATGAAAACAAAGTTAAACATTCCCAAGATTTAATGGCTCAAGATAAGCATTTTCATTCCAAAAATTACAAACAGTAATACAAAGGATTGGGACCAAAGCAATTCCAAAATCCAGCAGAGCAAATATTAGGTCCTGTAATTCCATGTCCAGCATCTGAAGAACTCTGTGACAAATTGTGTGCTCCAGAGGGCTTGAGTGACTATATTCCTATGGCACTTCCGGTGGTTACAGTTCCCATAGCTTTTCTCTTAGGCTTGCTTTGCTTTCTCCTGGTGGCTTTTCTTAGATGATCCATGTTCCTGGCTTTTCCAAACTTCTGAGGTCTCCGATTCACCTTTAGCTTCACACTTACAGCTTCACACACTGCTTTCTCAGACGCACACTGCCTGGCCTCCCAGGCCTTCTGAAATTGAGGTGGAAGCTTTTTTATCCCCATAACTCTTGCATTCTGCATGCACCTAAAACCAGCACCACGTTGATAATTCTAAGGTCTGCTGCCAGATGGAGCAATAGCCTGGCTTTTTTCTCTCTCTTGGCTGCAGGAGTTGAGTGCCTAGATTGCTGGACACTCTGAATTGAATTCTGAGGAACAAATTTTCTTTTCTTTTCTTTTTTCAAATTTTATTTAAAGAGAAAAAAAAGCAAAACAGAAAAAAGGGTAGAAAAATACAGAAGTTCAAAAAAAATCAGTAAGAAATCACTAACTGATAAATTACATATTGTCTTCTTGGATATAGTTGTTCAAGTTACAAAATTAAAGCATACAATGTGGACATTCAAATAGTGAGGCTGCAAACAGTTCTGTTCAACAATCCAACAAAAACTTAGCAACATGATTATCAATTCTATACATTTAAATATACATGCAGTTATATCCTTTAGAGCACTTTCTTTTCCTCCTTTTGCTTTTTAAGTCCATTATCTGTTTAGTTATATCATATTTCAGCTTGCTCAGTATCTTACTGATTTGTTTTGTTGTTGTTATTTACTATTTTATTTTATTTTGAAGATAGTAAAATACAGCTGAACAGGACAGAACAAAGCCAATTGAGACAATGTAGTGACATTGGCCCAGAACTTCACAGCAGGTTACCAGGATAACAGTAGTAGGTACCATAGTATATCTCGTTTTCTTCACAATAGTTGTTGTTTCAATCAGGTACAGCAAAATCAAAGGAAATACTGAACTTATTAAAACAGAATATTGAATAGAGCAATACCATTAATCAGAACAGAGCAAAACAGTGATAAAAATATTTGCCTTCAAAGAGATGGTAGAAGAAAATCCCCCTTATTTGCTATATTGCATATAGTCAAACTTGCAAGAGATACTCAGATCTCTGGCTCCTACTTGCTAAAGGGGTGGGGAGGGTGTGGAGGTGGTGGGGATGGATATTTGATTCTTAGCCTACATGCTGGTAGGCTCACAGCTGCTTACCAGAGCAGCAAGCTGGCTGCTTGTTTTCCCAGGGCCAAAGTTCCAACATGGCCGAGGAACAAATTTTCTATGATGCTACCATTCTGGAACCTGGCACTCCGTAGCTTTCCTCTCAAAGTCTTTCACTTTTACAGTTTTGAGGCTACAAAGGATAGAGACAGGCTGCTTCTTGTGTTGCCCTCAGGCCATCTTTTATATTCTCCTGTTCCTTCTCAGCAATCAAGATCTCCCCAGCTCTATATTTGCAGTCCACATCTTTACTGGAGCTTCTTTTCTACCTCACAACATTTGAATCATCCTGCTACACTTTTTGCTTTTGACTCTCAACATAAATCTGGCTAAAAAGCCCCCAACACTAGCCATGCCACTGCCCCAACATTTGACTACTTTGAGATTTCTTCTGCCAGGTTAATTAGTCCACTTCCATTAATCTTAGTTTCAGACAAAGTCTCCGGACATCAACAAAATGCAGGCAAACTTTTGCCAAGCTGTAGCACACATCATCTGGAGTCCAACACCCACTGCAGTCCTTCCCAGCAGAAACCTCCCAAGCCTGAGCTTTAATGACAGGATTTCTATCAGCCTTTTGGTCTTCTGATCTTTGATCGGAATCTCCCACACAGAACAGCCTGAGGTATTTCAGCTCTGCTTTTTCAGGCAACATCTCTGAACCTTTCCAAACTCTTCCCACAAATCATTCCCAAAGACCCTTGAACCACATGATCAGGTAGAGTTACAACAATGACTCCATTTCTCTGGTACCAAATTCTGTCTTGGTTACTTTTTTTCTCATTGCTGGGGCAAGATACCCAACACCCAAAATTAAAGAAAGAGGTTTCAGTTCATAACCATCTGGCTCCAAGGCAGGGTGGTATGGCACAGGGACAACTGTTCAAGTTTTCGGAAGACAGCAAAAGTAACAGGAGCAAAAGGAATAGAGCAAGCTTCTTTTTCTCCCTTACACTAGGCTACTACCACCTTCAAGGGTGGGTGTAACACTCACACCATCTTGGTGCCCACCTCTTGCACAGGATAAGGATGTTTACAAAGTGAGGATCCTGGCCTCAACAGGATCAAATTGACACAGTGTATGAACCATTATGCCCTCTACCATTAGGAACAAAGTGAGCATCACCATTCTCACCACATTAATTCAACATTTTACTGATCAGTCTAAGTGCAGTGAAGTAAGTGAAAGAAAGAAGCAAACACTGAAGAAGGAGGACTTAAAACTCTATTCCCTGATGACAATGGTGATTAAGTAGAACATCTAAAATAATCTGTAGAACAGCTATTGGAGCTAGCATGGGGTTTGCCAAGACTAGGACAGTGGAGTAATATAGAAATTCACTTACTTTTATGTACAACCAGCAAGTGTGAAACAATGTAATTGCTTCTAAAACTAAGATATTTAGGAATAGTTTTAAGATGGAGGATGTAAATCTTTTGCAATAAAAACTACAAAACATTTCTGAGAGAAATAAAAGGACGTCTACATAAATAGACAGCAGGTACATGGGTTAAAACATTCTGTAGCCTTTAGACATAAATCTTGTCAGGTTGATCTAAGCTCTGAAAAACGTCTCAGTAGGAATCATCTCACCAGGTGTTTTGGAAAAATTGAGATCTGATCTGATCTGATATTTGTATAGCAAATCAAAGGACAGAATATTCAACTGCTCCTGAAAGAGAAGGACACATCTGGAAAGTTTCACAACCTGATTTTAAACACACCAGGTCTTGGCATGTGACTGGCAGGTGACTAAAGACTGGACCTCGCCTCCTAAAACCCCTACTGTCAAGGATGACAGCATCCTAGTGCAGGAGGGTTGAGGTCCCATACACTTTATAAACATATATGTGTGTTTATATATAAATGAGCCTATGAAACTAGGAATACTTTTTCATGGAAGATTGATAATGGCTCCCCAAAAGAAGTCCACATCCTAAACTTTGGTACCTGTAAATATTACCTTATTTAAAAAGAAAGAGAAAAAGGGAAAAAAAAACAAAAACAAAGACAGGCTCTGAGGAGATTAAATTGAAGATCTTGAGATGAGGATTTCTTCCCAGGAGGTCTCTAAATTCCATCAAAATATTCTCAGAAGAAAGTGATAAAGCTGGGCATGATAAAGCACTCAGGAGGCTGAGGCAAGAGGATCATTGTGAGTTTGAGACCAGCCTGGGTTACAAAGTGAGCTCAAGGCCAGCCTGAACTGTATAGTGAGACACTGTCTCAAAAAGACTGAAAAGAAGGAGGAGGAGGAAGAGAAGAAAAAGAAGAAGGAGAAGAAGGAGAAGAAGAAAGTGACATAGAGAGATTACATCTCAGGTGAAGAGGAAGCAGGGCAAGCACAAAAGAAATTGGAGGAAAAGGGACATAACAAAAGCCCTGCAGACACCAGAAGCTGAGGGGAGGAAAGAAGTAGATTCCCAAGTCTGCAGAGGGAGTGGGATCCTTCTAACATCTTGATTTATTTGGCTCAATGAGGTGGCACAGCTACCCTAGGATTGTAGGGGTTTTTTTTTTTTAATGTTAGAAAATGTGGTAGTTTGTTGCATGAGCTTGGGAAAAGGAGCACAATAATACAGAGGCAATCCTTGGTTTATGGTGAATGAATTTAAAGATGTATTTTATGGTAGGCTGTGAAGCTAAGCCATGATGTTCTCTAGGTTAGATGTAGTGAGTATATTTTTCATTTATGATAGTTTGACATATTTGGTTTGGTTTATTGTGACATAGCCATGCAAAACAGTAACACGGGTTTTTTAATGTTGACTTTGATCATCTAGAGAGAGAATGAGAGGTAGAAATTAGAAGCAGAGAGCAGAGTCAGAATACACATCCACACATGCACATCATAATATCTTTTATGTAAATTAAAGAAAGACTATTTCAAAACAAGAATGGGCATTTATGAAAACATACCCACACAAAAAGATTTGCATAAGCACGTAAGACTGGTTGTTAATGGGGAGAGGTATGGATATGGAGACAAGGAAATATATGCCAACAGAAGTGAAAACTTCAGCTGAAAGGCTGCCTATAGAAAGTTGGGAATACTTTCTATTAAATGGAAAGGAACAGAGAAAGCAAAGAAATGTAGAACAAAAAAAGACCTATAAGTAGAGAGCCAGTTTGGAAGATCAGCCATATGGACCTGCTGAAAAACAGCAAGCATGCTGATGTAAAAACTAATTCCACAGATTGCCTTCTGCATGTTGAAGTTAGATTGGACAGAGAACATAGAATTAAATGAGAGTGGAGAAGCTGGCATGGGTTAGAGCATAAAGACTCCAAATGGCCACCTGGAGAAGCTTTGCCAGAGCTAAGCCTTGTACTTGGGTGGTTCTAAAATTTTGGGCTTCCGGGAGTTTTAGGCATCCTTCAAGGTCAAGGGTAGCATCACTTTCTCCAGAAGCCCTACTGGACTCATTTTGCCAGAGTACACAGTCCTTTCAGGTTTCTACTGTAAAACCCATTGCACTGTGCTTAACTATTACTGTCTGTTTTATCTGCCAGAAGGAGGATTACTGAGGGCAGAGGCTTGGGTGGGACTCATTTGTCTTTAAATTCACAATGTTTGGCACAAGTTGGTAACTCACAGTTTTTCGCATGAGCCCCCAAAGTAGTTTTCCATGTCTCCAAATTTTCAGCATTTGCAAATAATAAATAAGGAAAAGGTGTGTGTGTGTGTGTGTGTGTGTGTGCCCGGGAATTGTGAAGGTGAGATTAAGGAAGCCACACATTTAGAAATCTTATCAGTGCCTCACCCACCCGGCAAAATAAATCATATAATCTCACTTGTGCACATGGAAAAGTTAACCTAGGGTCCAAAGGCACATAATTTTCTAACTTGGTTTTGTTTAAGGTGGAGGTGCCCAACTACAGGAGACACACCCTCGCCCTCCTCCTTCCCCACAGTTTACCAGCAGAAAGGGCAGAGGTGATGGCCTACAAGGTCTCCAGTAAATCAATGGGGGAGAAGGGTGTTGGGTGCAGCTCCCCCCTTCACGGCTCAGGCCCCGCCCCTCGGTGAGGCCCCGCCCCCTTTAGCAGCCCCGCCCCGACTCGCCCTCAGTCCCGCCCCGCGGCTCCGCCCCGACACGCCCGCAGCTTTGCCCCTTCTTGCAGCCCCTCCCTAACTCCTCAGTCCTGTCCCTTCCCACGGTCCTGCCCCTTCCAGAAGCCCCA
>PVLA01013893.1:0-33948 GCA_004027455.1 Hydrochoerus hydrochaeris | reverse complement strand
TCTGCTCAACCATTCCCTTTCATAATTTTATTTTTTTCTTCTTTGACTTTGCTGTCCTTAACATGAACCTAACTATGCTTGCTCACTGTGGTGCATCCCTACCCCTTTTTATTTTGCTCTTTTGTGATAGCATCTCATTAAGTTGCCCAAGATGGCCTCATGTTCGTGATTCTTCTCCTTTATCTCCCTAAGTTGCAGGGGGTATAAGCATTCAACCTTTCACTTGGATTCTTGGATTTGTTTTTCCAGGTCCACTGAAACAATCAGGCTCTTTATTCCACCATGCTACTGTTAACTTCCTTCTCCGTGTGTACTGTAACCAAGTGTGATAAAGCTCCAACACTCTGTCTTCTTTAAAAATACACTGAGGTCTCATGGAAGAAAAGGATCTGGCATCTCCTTACTTAGCCAGTGCCTTGCTCTGTCCCTGTCACACAGTCTGTGTGCTGAGGTTTCTGTGGTTGAAGAAGTAGATATATAAAATAAGATAAGCTTCTCAAAACTTTAAAATCCTTAAAATTAAAGACCCTACTTCTGATACAAATTAAACTAAGGAAAGTATGTCATTTTTAAAACAATGTTTTGTGCATACTGTTTAGCTTTGCATACAGATCAGAAAGAAAGTCATTTCCTTCACACAGAAGCATAATGTGGAAATTCAAGGTGGTAGGTAGAGAAATGTATCATCACAATCTGTTAAACCACAGACTTAACATGTTTCAAAGAACTGAACAGTAGAAAGGATGTCAAATTAGGCCTCAGAAATGCACCTCCCTTCTGCATTGATCTTGACTTGCTAATTTAGAATTTGTAAATTCAGTGTGTTCCTGCTTCCCTGGGTCATGGGGATGTGTTTGGCTGCAAATTTTAGAATATGTCAGTTGGACACAGACATGCATGGGCCGCACAGGGAATGATTGTGGCTGCACTGAACTCTGCATGTGTGGGTAGAAATTTCAGACTTCATTTTTGTATGATGTAATTCCTAACCATAACTAACTGAGACGGGTCTTTCCAGACCATTTAAACTCCTATCATTGGGCCCTCTGTTGCAAACCACTTGTAACATCCCATGTGACATTCATACAAGTAGCCCATTGACACTGACTTGGGGGAAATTTGACCTAACAGAAGATGACTCCAGGGACCTTCCTACCTGTGGATCTGGATGAAACAATGATGCCTGAGGGGGACAGGATGATCCTCTAATAGAATTTCAAACTTGTTATTTTCATCTGGACACCAGACCACAGGTGCATAGCTTCAGGGGAATAAGGAGCTCACCTTCTTCCCTTGATGGCTGGAGCCTCTCTTTGGAATCTGAGTTTGCCAGATTCTGGAAGCATCAACAAAAAGGGAGTGCCAGCTCAGCCTCAATTAGGAATGACCCTTGAGGGAGTCCACTAAGAAAGGGCTTCTCCTTCAGGTTGTCTTTATGTGTCTTTGTCACATATGTCACACAAATATGTGTCTTTGTCAGCCCACAACACATTTCTACATACTTATGCTTCCAAATGTGTCTTGATAGTGTTTGTAGCCAGTTGTCATGGAATTTCATCATTCTGGTCACTTCTTCCTCCTGGGTAGAAATTGGAATCAAGGAAAGGAGTGATTGGCAAGGATTAAAGAAAAACAAGTCACTGCATCAGGGGTAACCTGCCTGGACCCTCCACTGTGAGGCCTCCCTGCCACCAGGAACTTAGCAGAAGCCTGCATCAGGGGTAAGCTGCCTGGAAACCCCCCTGAGGGCTCACCCCTGCCACCAGAAACTTAACAGAAGCCTGCACCAGGCGTAGGCTGCCTGGAACCTCCCCTGTGGGCCTGCCCTACAACTGGGAACTTAGCAGAAGCCTGCATCAGGGGTAAGCTGCCTGGAACCACCACCGTGGGCCCACCCTGCCAGCAGGAACTTAGAAGAAGCCTGCATCAGGCATAAACTGCCTGGAACCTCCCCCAAGGGCCCACCCTGCCACCAGGAACTTTGCAGAAGCCCACAAAGGAGTAGGCTGACTGGAACTGCCTCCAAGTGCCGGCCCGGCCACCAGGAACTTAGTAGAAGCCTGGCTCAGGCATAGGCTGCCTGGAAACTTCCCCAAGTCACACCCTGACGCCAGGAAAAATGAGGAGGCCCGCTAAGGACTAAAAATTGCCCTGGACTGCTTCAGCTGGGCCCGCTCTCCCACCTGGAACATCAGAAGACCTCAGCAGGATCCAGTTAGTATGAAAAACATTTGGACCTTTGCTCCCAGGTGGCGAACCTTGGAATACAGCAGATTACCTGTATCAGTGTAGTAAGTATACCCCTAAAATAGAGGTACAAGGGATAAATAAGGCCAGTAGTAAAACACCCTCCCACTAACTGTAAGACTTTGGTGTGTCTGAAAAGAGTGTGTATGATCCCCTCCTACACATAGAAAACACCAGGCAGAGTGAAAATGATAAAATAAAACAAAATGCAGTCTCAAACATATACTTCAGCAGAAGCAAGTAAAGGAGACATTGAAATAGAGGACCCCAAAAGTAACACGCTGGGAATCTCTGAAAAGATAGCAAATGAAATACAAAAACAACTGCATCAGGCTATAGAGGAAATCAAATTAGAAATACTCTCCCAAGTAAAGATAGAAATCACAACTTTAGTTGAATGCAGCTAAAGAAGAACTACAGAAAGAAGTACATGAGCATGGGAAACTGAAACTGAATGAACAACATGCAAAACAAGCAGAATTCATGAAAAAAACTCAAAGACAAATCTAAGAAAAAAAATTCTATTGAAAGCATGAAAAACCACCTAAACGAAACTGAGGATAGGATTTCAGACCCTGAGGACAGGATCACAATTAGTGATCAGGAAAGGATAGAACTTTAAAAAATAACAAAACAGCATGAAATGGCAATCCAGAAACTACATGATGATGCCAAGAGCAACAATATAAGAATAATGGGCATTAGTGAAGATACAGGAGTCCAGGCAAATGACATACATAAACTATTTATAGAAATAATACCAAAAAATTTCCCAAACATGGGGAAAGTATCTGATATGCAGATAAGTGAAGCATATAGACCACCAAACAGTCACAATCAACACATTCACACCTGGACACATAATAATTAAGATCTTTGATATAAACCATAAAAACAATACTAAATGCTGTCAGAGAAAAGACACAACTCACCTACCAAGGAAAGCCCATTAGATTCACAGCAGACTTTTCAGCACAAACTCTTAAGAGAAGAAGAGCTTAGAGTGATGTATTTCAAGACCTGAAACAAAACAACCTTCAACCCAGACTGATGTACCCAGCAAAATTTCATTCAAATTTAATGGAGAAAAAAGATACTTCCATGACAAAGAACAACTGAATAAATGCATGTCTACCAAACCAACCCTATAAAGAGTACAGAAAGCCATACCAGACAGAGATAAAACCGACAACAATCCCCAAAACAACAATAGAAAGAAACCACCAGGTAGGATAAGCAATTAAATAAGAGAAAAAGCAGAAAGAAACAACTGGAACATAACATGGAAAAGCCAAGCCAGTACGTATCAGTGGTATCCATAACTATAAATGGCCTCAATTCACCTATAAAGAGAAAAAGATTGACAGAATGGATCAAGAAACAGAATCCCACAATATGCTGTATACAAGAAAAACATCTGACCCAAAAGGAAATTCATATTTAAAGTCAAAGGATGTCTGCCGTGGGCCCGCCCTGCCACCGCGAACTTAGCGGAAGCCTACTTCAGGGTAAGACACCTGGAACCTCCATCGTGGGGCCAGCCTGCCACCAGGAACATCAAGGTGGCCTGGCTAAGACTGAAAACTGCCCTGGATTGCTTCAGCTGGGCCCACCTTCCCACTTGGAATATCAGAAGACCTCAGCAGGATCCAGTTAGTATGAAAAAATTTGGAACTTTGCTCCCAGGTGGTAAACCTTGGCCTACAGCAGATTAACTGTATTAGTGTGGTGAGTATACCCCTAAAATAGAGGCACAGGGGATCAGTAGGGCCAGTAGCAAAACCCCCTCCAACTAACTGTAAGACTTTGGTGTGTCTGAAAAAAGTGTGTGTGATCCCCACCTACACATAGAAAACATCAGGCAGAGGAAAATGACAAAATGAAAAAGCAAAATGCAGTCTTTAACATATAGTTCACCAGAAGCAAGTATAGGAGACATTGAAATAGAGGACCCCAAAAGTAACACACTGGGAATCTCTGAAAATATAGCGAGTGAAATACAAAAACAACTGCATCAGGCTATAGAGGAAATCAAATTAGAAATAGTTTCCCATGTAAAGATAGAAATAGCAACTTTAGTAAAGGGGTTTTTGAATGCAGCTAAAGAAGAACTAGAGAAAAAAGTAAGTGAGCATGGGAAACTGATTGAAACTTTGAATGAACAACATAGAAAACAGGCAGAATTCATGAAAAAAATCAAAGAGACATCCAAGAAACAAAAAGTTTTATTGAAAGCGTGAAAAACCACCTAAAGGAAGCTGAGGATAGGATTTTGGATCTTGAGCATAGGATCACATTTAGTGATCAGGAAAGGACAGAACATTTAAAAATAACAAAGCAGCATGAAATGGCAATCCAGAAGCTAAATGATGAAGGCAAGAGCAACAATATAGGAACAAGGGGCATTAGTGAAGATACAGGAGTCCAGGTAAATGACATACATGAAGTATATACAGAAATAATAGCAGAAAGTTTCCCAAACATGGGGAAAAAATCTGATATGCAGATAAGTGAGACATATACAACACCAAACAGTCACAGTCAACATAAATCCACACCCAGACACATAATAATTAAGATCTCAGACATACAGTATAAAAACAGAAACTAAAAGCTGTCAGAAAAAACACACAACTCACCTACCAAGGAAAGTCCATTACAATCATGGCACACTGTTCAGCACAAACCTTCAAGTTAAGAAGAGCTTGGAGTGAGTTATGTCAAGCCCTGAAAGAAAACAATCTTCAACCCAGAATGATGTACCCAGCAAAACTTGCATTCAAATTTAATGGAAAAACAAGATATTTCCATGACAAAGAACAACTAAAGAAATTCATGTCCACCAAACCAACCCTAGAAAGAGAACTGAAAGACATACTAGACAGAGATAAAAATGACCACAATCCCCAAAACAACAACAGAAAGAAACTACCAGGTAGGATAAGCAATTAAATAAGAGGAATAGCAGAAACAGTTGGAAAATAGCATGGCAAAGTCAAGCCAATATGTATCAGTGATATCCATAAATATAAATGGCATCAATTTACCTATAAAAAGAAATAGATTGACAGAATGCATCAAGAAACAGGATCCCACAATATGCTGTATACAAGAAACGCATCTGACCCAAAAGGAAACACATAGATTAAAAGTCAAAAGATGGAAAATAGTCTTCCAAGCATCAGAAATCCAGAAAAAAGCAAGGGTAAGGGGCTGGGGATTTAACTTAGCAGTATAAGTGCCTGCCTTGCAAGCATGAGATCATGAGTTCGATCCCCGGTACCAATAAACAAATAAAAAAAATAAAAATCTCTAAAAAGCAAGGGCAGCTATTCTATTTGCACACAATGTGAACTTCAAACCTAAAATGATTAAAAGAGATAGAGAAGGTCACGACATACTTGTTAGTGGAAAATTCAAGTGGAAGAACTAACAATTATAAATATATATGCGCCAAATACAGGAGGACCCATCTATATAAGATAGATAGTAATGGTCATGAAAAACCAAATACACAAGAACATAATTATAACAGGAGATCTTCCCATCCCATTGTCACAAAGAGATAGATCAACTAGACAAAAAGTCAGCAAAGAAATAACAGAACTGAATCATACCTGTGAGCAATTGGATTTAGTTGAAGTTTAGAGTGTTCCACCCAACCACATCAGAATACACATTCTCCTCAGCTGCACATGGGACATTCTCCAAAATAGACCATATATTATCCCATAAAACATTCTTAAGTAACTGCAAATGTATTGAAATCATACCATGCATAATATCTGTCCATAGTGCACTGAAACTGGAAATTAAGGGCAAAAGAAATTGTAAAACTTGCATAAATAAATGGAAATTAAATAACAGCCTTTTGAACAACAAGTGGGCTACAGATTAAATTCAAAAAGAAATAAAACAATACCTACATTTCAATGAAAACATAGAAACAACATACTGTAATCTGTGGGATGCAATGAAAGTGGTCTTAAGAGGGAAATATATAACAATAAACTGTCATATCAAGAAAACAGAACAAGCACAAATAAACAACCTAATGCTCCATCTCAAGATTCTAGAAAAAGAAGAGCAAGCAAAACCCAAAGCTCACAGAAGAGAGGAAATTGTAAAGATTAGAGCAGAAATCAATGCAATTGAAGCTAAAAAAAACAATACAAAGAATTATTGAATTAAAAAGCTGCTTTTTTGGGAGAAGAAACACAACTGACAAACCCCTACCTAATCTTATCAAGAGAAAGAAAGAAAAAAGCAAAATTCATGTAATAAGAACTGAAAGGGGAGAAATTACTACAGATCCCATGGAAATTCAAAAGATCATGAATACCTACTTTGAAAATCTCTACTCACATAGAATGGAAAACACAGAGGAAATGGACATATTTCTAGAAACATATGAACTACCAAATCTCAACCAAGAAGATATTGCAATTTTGAACAACCCAATATCAGTTATTGAAATTGAAAATGTAATTAAAAACTTACCAATAAAGAAAAGCCCATGTCCTGATGGATTCATAGCTGAATTCTACAAGAAATTTAGAGAAGATTTGATGCCATTACTCCTTAAACTCTTCAATGAAATTGAGAAAAAAGCAATCCTCCCTAACTCATTCCTGGAGGCAAGTATTACTCTTATACCATAACCAGAGAAAGATCCAACCAAAAACAGAACTATAGGCCAATCTCACTAATGAGCATTGATGCAAAGATTCTCAACAAAATACTGGCAAATAGAATGCAGCAAATCATCAAGATTATACATCATGACCAATTGGGGTTCATTCCAGGAGTGCAGGGATGGTTTAACATATGCAAATCAATAAATTTAATACACTACATCAACAGGGCCAAAAAAAAAACCACATGGTCATCTCAATAGATGCACAAAAAGCTTTCAACAAAGTCCAACACATGTTCATGATAAAAACCCTTCAGAAACTCGGAATACATGGCATCTATCTCAACCTTATAAAGGCCATCTATGACAATCCAACAGCCAACATTATACTGAATGGACAAAAACTGAAAGCTTTCACTTTAAAGTCAGGAACAAGACAAGCATGTCCACTCTCACCACTCCTTTTTAATATAGTTCTGGGAGCCCTAGCCAGGGCAATCAGACAAGAGAGAGAAATAAAAGGAGTAAAGATAGGAAAGGAAGAAGTTAAATTATCACTATTTGCAGATGACATGATACTCTATGTAGAAGACCCAAAAAACTCCATTAAAAGACTACCAGAAGTAATAAACAAGTTCAGAAGTATAGCTGGATACAAAACTCAATGCTCAAAAATAAATAGCATTCCTGTACACAAACAAAAAATCACTGAGAGAGAAATTGTGGAAATATCGCCCTTTACAATAACATGTAAAAAAATTAAATACTCAGGAATCAACCTAAATAAAATGTAAAAGACCTATATGCTGAAAATTATACTACACTGAAAAAGGAGATTGAAGAAGATATTAGAAAATGGAAGGACATTCCTTGCTCTTGGTTAGGAAGAACAAACATTGTGAAAATGACCATACTCCCAAAAGTGTTATACAGATTTAACAAAATCCCAATCAAAATAACATTGACATACCTCGCATATCTAGAGAAAACACTCCTAAAATTCATTTGGAAACAGAAGAAACCTAGAATAGCAAAGACACTTCTAGGCAACAAAAGCAAGGCAGAAGGCATCTCAATTCCTGACTTGAAACAGTACTATAAAGCCACAGTGATAAAATCAGCTTGGTACTGGCAAAGAAATAGACCTGAGGATCAATGGAACACATTAGAAGATGCAAGCACAAGTACAAAGACATTCAGCCACCTGATATTTGACAAAAGGGCTAAATATGTCCACTGGAACAAGGATAGTCTCTTTAATAAATGGTGTTGGAAAAATTGGCTCTCTATGTGCCAAAGACTGAAATTAGATCCATGCATATCACCCTGCACAAAACTAAAGCCTAATGGATCAAAATCCTCAATATTAAAACAGAAACACTAAATCTACTGGAAGACAAGGTAGACAGAAGTCGTAGAGACATAGGGGTAGGCAGAGAATTCATGAAAAAAATGCAAACTGCACAGGAAACACTTCAAACAATCAAAAAATGGGATCTCATATTATTGAAAAGTTGCTGCACTTAAAAGGAAATCACAAACAGAGTGAAAAGAAAGCCAACAGAGTGGGAAACAATTTTAACCAGCAACCTCTCAGACAAAGGACTTGTGTCCAGAATATATAAACAATAGAAAAACCTCAAGCCCCCAAATTCAAAGACCCTCTCCAAAAATGGGCATCTGAGATGAACACATAGTTCTCAGAGAAAGATATACAAATGGCAAATAAATACATGAAGAAAGGCTCACCATCACTTGTCATTTGAGAAATGCAAGTTAAAACAAGAGTGAGATTTCACCTCACTCCAGAAAGAATAGCTGCCATCAAGAAATCAACTGATAACAAATGTTGGCAAGGCTTGGGGAAAAAGGAAAACTGCTCCAATGTTGGTGGGAATGTAGACTGGTGCAACTACTATGGAAATCCATATGGAGAATTCTCAGAAGACTAGGATTGGAAGTTCCATTCAATCCAGCTATTCCCCTCCAGGGTATTTTCCCCAAAGAACTGAAAAGTTCATATCACAGTGATGTATGTGCACCCATGCTCATAGTGGCACAATTTTTGATAGCTAAATCCTGGAAACCACCAAGACACCCATCAACTAAAGAGTGGATGAAAAAGATGTGGCATTTTTATACAATGGAATATTACTCAGCTTTAAAAAATCATGATCTTGAGGCCTTCACAGGTGAATGGAGACAACTTGAGACTACCCTCATTAGTGAAATAAATAAGAATCATATTTATAAATATCATATTGTGTCTCTAGTGTAAAAAGTAAATAACTACAATGTAATAAAACCAAAATGTGTAATTTCTACTGTAAGAAAGAGAGGAAAAACAAAACACAAAGCCTCCTGGGAGAAACAACTCATATGCCAGAATAGAACACCCTGGAGTGACCCAGACCAAGGGAGATGTATCCTCTTGACACAGGAAGAAATTAAAACATAAAAAGCTCATCAAATGCTTCAGGACTACAATGGAAACAGCTAAAAATTAAGGGACACGGCATTTTCTCAGTGACCTGACAAGTCTGTACCAACTGGAATCTGTGCTGGCAGGCAGAGCCACCCAAACTCATTCCCACTGCCACTCACAGGAACCATGGAAGCACTGAAGTCAGGGATTGGTGAGTCCAACATAGAGCTGAGCTGGGGAATGGACCTTCATTAATCCACGGTCAGTGCTGGGAATGAGACCACCCCCATGGGAAGGGCATGACAAAATGGGGGACATGTTGCAATCGGGCAGGAGGAGACTGAACTGGGAGTGACAGTGACTTCAGTTGGTTGCTCTCTCCCCAGACCAGATTCATGGGATTTGCATGGACTGGGCCACACCCCTAGGCAGGACCCAATGAGCCATCCCAAATCAATTCCCTGCACTTAGCAAGTGCTAACCAGGTGAAGGCACCTGAAGTTTCGCTGGCTCAGTGGGGAGGGGCAGGCAGGAGAAGGGGGAGGACCCTTCCCATCATGCTTTGGCAGAACTGTAGCAAACAGGGAAGGGGGCTGGGACCTACACTGTAACCTGTGTGGAGGAAGCCAAGGCCATGACAGGGGAGAGAGGCAGGAGGAGGCCCCCAGCCCAGAACCCTGAGAGCACTGATCCAGGAGAAGAAAAATCAAGGGAAACTGAGGGCAGCAAACATACAACATCAGACATGGCTTCAATGGACATTAAGAGATATCTTTGGGAGCATGTAGACCACCTCAAAACTGAAATATTAAATCAGGTAAAGCAGGATATGAGTAGACTAATAAAAGAAATGTTCTCAGGAAGAATCTCTCAGGATGATACAGATGGAAGAAAGGAGGAACACCAAAAATGGAGAGAAACATTCAATAAAGAATATAAAGAATGTATAGAATACATGAAGCAGATTTAAAGAGACGACCAGGAAACTAAG
This sequence comes from Hydrochoerus hydrochaeris, assembly GCA_004027455.1. Taxonomy (NCBI): domain Eukaryota; kingdom Metazoa; phylum Chordata; class Mammalia; order Rodentia; family Hydrochaeridae; genus Hydrochoerus; species Hydrochoerus hydrochaeris. The sequence continues at coordinate 23,649 of PVLA01013893.1, read as the reverse complement.
ACATCCATTGAAAGCTGGCAAAACTCCTTAAAAGAAACTAATGATAGACTATCAAAACGAGAAGACAACTTGGCAGTGTGTGATGATGAAAGGAAAGATCTCTTAAAAATCACAAGGAAACAGGCAGTAACAATACAAAGGCTAGAAGAAAAAAAGAGAATCTACAACTTAAGAATAAGAAACATGAATGAAGAAGTAGGAATACATACAGGCAAATTACAAAGGCTACTTATGGAAATAATTAAGGAAAACTTCGCATGCATGGGAAAAGAAAATGACATTCAGTTGTGTGAGGCATACAGAACTCCAACCACCTACAACCAAAACAGATCTACATCCAGATATATAATAATCAAGATGCCAGAAATTAAATATAAAAACAGAATATTAAAAGCCATCAGAGAAAAGAAACACATTACCTATAAAGGTAAGTTCATCAGAATCACAGCTGACTTCTTGACACAGACCATCAGATCAAGAGGAGCTCGGAGTGAAGTATTCAAAGCCCAGAAAGAGAATAACCTCCAGCCCAGATTGATTTACCCTGCAAAACTGTTACTAGAAATTAATGGAGAAACAAGATGCTTCCATGATAAAGAGGGACTGCAGGAGTTTGTGACCACCAATCCAACCCTACAGAGAATACTGAAGGACATTCTAGAGAGAGAAAAAAAATACCAGGATTTTAGAAACAGTGGCACAAAGGCCTCAATAAGTGGGGCAGGAAGTAGAATGAAGGAGAAAACTAGACAAACAAAAGCAGGAAAATAGCAAGCAGAAATGAGGCAGAGAAGGATAACTAGAAACTCTAACATAGATGCCCTTAACATGCTATATTGTTAATAGTGAACCAGGATTTAAAACCCACATTACTCACACTACTCTGTTTAGATGTATTATATTCTGTTCCACTCATTCTACCTGTACTAGGTTTGAAGGCACAGACAGTAATCCCAAAATTAACAGGATATAGTATGGTAATCATCCTTAATTTCCTATTGACTTAATCTAAAACTCTGTAAAACCTACACTGTTTTACCATGACTGATCGTAATCGAATCTGGCTTGTTGGATCGTGGTTTTGTATTGATAGATTTGATTCAGTGCTGTTATGATTGATAGTATCCAGTCTAAGAGTACAGGCAACTGCACTTAAGATGACAAGATCCACTAAAATATCCATTCTGGTTTGATTATTACCTGCCTTTGAAGTTTTATACTGTCTACAATGTTTTATTTTTACTAATATTGTTATGTACTGCTATATTCAATTATACTACTATATTAAATTATGCCTGATGATATAGACTTTCTATTGAAGGTAATGAGAAACAACACAGTAATCATTGTAGATCACCTTGTACTGTGGTTTTATATGACTTTTTGGTTTCATGTTTTTATAGTAATTTGTTTTGTTTTGTCTTGATAAGTTTTGTTTTTCCCTCTAATACAGAAAATATAGAAATACATGCAGAGATTCATGCAGGTGTAGCTGTTTACACTCTCACTGTTTGAGTATCTACTTTGTATGCTTTAATTTTGTAACTTGAGCAACTATTTCTAAGAGGACAATATGTAATTTGTTAACTAATGATTTCTTATTGTTCATATTTTTTTTGGAATTCTGTATTACCTCTACCCTTTACATGCTTTTGTTTCTCTTTAAATAAATGTTTTAAAAAATAAAAACATAAAATAAAAATATATATGTCTATATATTAAAAAAATAGAGGAAAAGAAAGTGCTCTCAGGGATATAACCACATGTATGTTTGAGTGTGTAAAATAGATGACCATATTGCTGAATCTTTGTTGGATCTTTGAGCAGAACTATTTGTAGTCTGACTGTTTGAATATTTACTATGTACCCTTCAACTTTGTAACTTGAACAACTACATCCAGGATAACACCCAGGATGACAATACGTAATTTATAAATTACTGATTTCTTAGTGGGGCTTTTTCTCATTTTCCTTTTTCTTTCTTCCTTTTTCTTTCTTTCTTTTAGAATTCTGTATTGTTGCTACCATTTTTCTGTTTTTCTTTTATTCTTCTCTTTAAATAAAATTTTAAAATGTATAATTGGTATTGTAAAAAAAGAAGAAATAGAAAGTGTTATAAAAGATATAGCGGCATGTATGTTTAGGTGTGTGGGATTGATGACCTTATTTCAAGGTTCTTGTTGGATTGTTGAACAGATCTGTTTGCACTCTCACTGCTTGAGTACCCACTTTGTGTGCTTTAATTTTGTGAACTTGAATAACTATTCCTAAAAGAACAGTATGTAATTTATCAACTAGTGACTTCTTACTGTTTATCTTCTTTTCTTGAAATTCTGTAATATTTCTACCTTTTTCTGGTTTTTTCTCTTTAAATAAAAAAACTACAAAAAAAAGAAAAACAAGTCAAAGCTCCTGGTTTAATAAGAAAAATGTAAGTCTTGCCACTGAAGTTTTTAAAGAAAATAAGGAAAGATGTATTTATATATCTAACTGCTCTAAGCACTGTAGTGCATACATTTAAAACATTTTTACATTTAAGTTTTAAATTACGTTTGCTTTTTAAAAAGAAAGGAAAAGAAAAATAAACTATATTTGCTACTGAAACTCTCAGTTGAAGCTAGGAAACCTGAGAACCATCAGTCGAAAATCCATTTGGAAAGCTTTGACATCACAGTTGAAATTTGCCTAACATTAATGTAAACTCTTTAGATGATTTGGGATAGAACTTTTCTCTTGAAAACAACTGACATTTTAGGAACACTGTGACACTTCAGTGCACCATACAATATATTTGTTCTACTTCACTGGATCCCTGTGTCAGAGATCCAAATGGAAATGAGCAGGAAAATCATTGAGAAGCTTTCCCACAGTCAGATTTTTTGTTTCCTCTGTGAGACCCACTTTAGCAGAGCATGGTGTATCTCTTTTAGCTGCACCCCTTTCTGAGGAGCATCCAGTTTAACAATCCTGTGGGAGACCAAAAGTGAATTTGGATAAGAAAATAAAACTGGATACAAAGTACAACATTCTCAACTTTTGGAATTTTCCAGAAGGTCTCAGGCTGAAGGTGAAAACAGGCAAGTTTCCCCCTTGTGTTCCACATGGGCAAAAATTGTATTTATTTCAGGAGATCATACAGTGACCACAGGAAACACCTAAGTATGTTGGATCTGATCATAATGTGTTTCAGTGAATGCCAATGCCTAAAAGCTGACTGACTGTGCACTTGGTGCCTTTGTATTCATCAGGAAATGATCACAAATGAAGACTTATACCCCCTTTTAATGGAGAGAATGCTCTTAATTACCCATTTCTCTGATGAATGCAAAATAAAACCATTCATGTATCCATATTTTATATAGTTATATATTTTAATATTAACTACTGAAGCTAGACATTTGGGATGTGCATACATATTTTTTTCATTCTATCTATGAAAGATTACAGGAAAGGTTAAAGATTGACCAGTTTATTTCTGACTTCCTTCAGACTCCCTGTTTGGTGTGCAGTGAAAGTTGCAGTATTGGATTTTGGAAAAGCCCTCAGGAGGGAAAGGCGGCCTGCTGCTTTGATTGTATGCCTTGTCCACAAGAATAAGACTGCCAATTACACAGGTATGAGTGTGGTTTATGAGCAAACTGTTCAGCTTTCTTGTGTCTCAACATCCATGAAGAGATGAAGAAAAATTTTTGAAGAAGAAAAAAATTATTTCTTCTTCAGTTAGTGATTGCTTTTCTGTACCTAATACCATTGCCCAATTTAAAAAACAACCTGTCCCCACTTTATTCTTTTATTGTCTTTGTTTTTAGACTTCTCTCAGTTTGAACCCAGGAATGTGTGCCAACTGAGCTACATCCCGAGCCCTTTATATTTTGCTCTCTTAAGATAGCATCTCATTATGTTGCCCGAGCTGGCCTCAAATTTGTGACTCTAGCTCCATTTTCCTAAGTAGCAAAGATTATAGGAATACAACATTCTACCTGGCTTCTTTGATTTCTTTTGCAATTATATTCTGAAGGAAACCCTCTTTATTCCACCCTAAAACTACTAATTTCCTTCTCGATGATGAAATGTAAGCAAGGATAATTAGCTCCAACAATTTATCTTCTTTTAAAATACAATATGGTCCATGGAAGAAAACTAGTTGGCATCTTCTCCCTCACCGAGTGCCTAGGTCTGTCTCTGACACAGAGTATCTGCACTGAGAGAGTGTCTTTGGTTTAAGAAGTAGATCTGAAAAAAATTAAATTAAAAAATTTTTTTAAAAAGTGGATCCTGGCAAGAGACGTCAACATGGCAAATCAGTGAGCAACAAAATACAAAGCACCCTGGGAGAAACAATTCATATGCCAGAATAAAACACCCTGGAGAGACCCAGACAGAGGGAAATGGATCCTCTTGACAAAGGAAGAAATTAAAACATAAAAAAGCTCATCAAATACATCAGGACTACAACTGAAACAGCTAAAAATTATGGGACACAGCATTTTTGTGGTGACCTGCCAAGTTTGTGCCAGTCTGGATTTGCACCAGCTTGAATCCATGCCAGCCAGCAGAGCTGCCCAAACTCGTTCCCACCACCACTCACAGGAACCACAGCAGCGCTGAAGTCAGGGGTTGGTGAGCCCAACGGAGAGTGGAGCTGGCAAAGGGGCCTTCATTAATCCATGGTCAGTGCTGGGAATGAGACACCCCCCACGGGAAGGGTGTGACCAAATGGATGACATATTGGAATTGAGCAGGAGGAACCTCAACTGGGACTGATAGTGACTTCAGTTTGTTGCTCCCTCCCCAGAGCACATTTGTGAGATTTTCTTGGACTGGCCATGCCCCTGGCTGAGACCCAATGAGCCATCCCAAATTCATTCCCTGTGCCTAGCACGCACTAACCAGGTGAAGACTCCTGAAGTTTGGCTGGCCCGGTGTGGAGGGCAGGCTTACACAGCCACTGCTTACACCTAAGAGACAAGAGCAGTCAGGAGAGGGCAGAGGTCCCTTGCCAGCATGCTTCAGAGGAAACGTGGCCAACAGGGAAGGGGGCTGGGACCTACACTGTAACCTGTGTGGAGGAAGCCAGGGCCATGACAGGAGAGAGAGGCAGGAGGAGGCCCCCAGCCCAGAACCCTGAGAGCACTGATCCAGGAGAGGGAAAAACAAGGGAGACTGAGGGCCACAAACACGCAACATTAGACATGGCTTCAATGGACATTAAGAGATATCTTCGGGACCTTGTAGATGAGCTCAAAACTGAAATATTGAATCAGGTAAAGCAAGATATGAGTACAATAATAAAATAAATGTTCTCAGGAAGCATCTCTCAGGAAGATATAGATGGAAGAAGGGATGAACACAAAAAAAGGAGAGAAACATTTGATAAAGAATATAAAGAAAATATAGAATACATGAAGCAGATTCAAAGAGATGACCAGGAAATTAAAAACTCCATTGAAAGCTGGCAAAACACCTTAAAGAAAACTAAGGATAGACTATCAAAACCTGAAGACAAGTTTGCAATGTCTGATCATGAAAGGAAGGATCTCTTTAAAATAACAAGGAAAGAGGCAGTAATAATACAAAGGCTAGAAAATGACAAGAAATCTATAATTTAAGAATAAGAAACATGAACGAAGAAGCAGGAATACATACAGGCAAATTACAAAGGCTATTCATGGAAATAATTAAGGAAAACTTACCAAGCATGGGAAAAGAAAATGACATTCGTTTGTGTGAGGCATACAGAACTCCAGTCACCTACAACCAAAACAGATCTACACCCAGACATATAATAATCAAGATGCCAGAAATTAAATATAAAAACAGAATATTAAAAGCCATCAGAGAAAAGAAATAGATTACCTATAAAGGTAAGCCCATAAGGATCACTACTGACTCTCAACACAGACCATCAGGTCAAGAAGAGCTAGTAGCAAAGTATTCCAAGCCCTGAAACAAAATAACCTCCAGCCCAGATTGATCTATCCTGCAAAACTGTCACTATAAATTAATGGAGAAACAAGATGCTTCCATGACAAAGAAGGCATGTGAAGTCTGGGACCACCAATCCAACACTACAGAGAATACTGAAGGACATTCTAGAGAGAGAAAAAAAATACCAGGATTTTAGGAACAGTGGCAGAAAGGCCTCAATGAGTGGGGCAGGAAGTAAAATGAAGGAGAAAACTAGACAAACAAAGGTAAGAAAATAGCATAGCAGAAATGAAGCAGAGAAGGATAACTAGAATCTCTAACATAGATGGCCTTGATACACTATATTGTTAGTAGTGCACCAGGATTTAAAACCCACATTACTCACACTACTCTGTTTAGATGTATTATATTCTGTTCCAGTTATTCTACCTGTACTAGGTTTGAAAGCACAGACAGTAATCCTGAAAATAACAGGATATAGTATGGTAATCATCCTTAATTTCCTATTGACTTAATCTAAAGCTCTGTAAAACCTACACTGTTTTACCATGACTGATTATAATCAAATCTGGTTTGTTAGAATACTGTTTTGTATTAATAGATTTTATTCAAAGCTGTTATGATTGATAGTATCCAGCCTGAGAGTATAGGCAACTGCACTGAAGATGACAAGATTCACTAGAATATCCATTCTGGTTTGATTATTACCTGCCTTTGAAGTTTTATACTGTCTACAATGTTTTATTTTTACTAATATTGTTATGTACTGCTATATTCAGTTATACTGCTATATTCATTTATACCTGATGATATAGACAATTCTATTGAAGATAATAAGAAACAACACAGTAATCATTGTAGATCACCTTGTACTGTGGTTTTATATGACTTTTTGGTTTCATGTTTTTATACGAAATATTTTGTTTTGTCTTGCTAAGTTTTGTTTTTCCCTCTAATACAGAAAGTATTAATATAGAAATACATGTAGAGATTCATGCATGTGTAGCTGTTTACACTCTCACTGTTTGAGTATCTACTTTGTATGCTTTAATTTTGTAATTTGAACAACTATTTCTAAGGGGACAATATGTAATTTATCAACTAGTGATTTCTTATTGTTTATCTTTTTTTGGAAATTCTGTATTATCTCTACCCTTTACATGCTTTTGTTTCTCTTTAAATAAAAAAGTGATTTTTCAAAAAAAAAAAGGAGTAGATCTGACTTTGAAGTGCAGCATTCACATGCTCAGCAGGAGCTCTTATGAAGTTTCTTTCTCTACTCTTCTTGATTTCCAAAAAAAATTCATGAAGTCAGGTAACAACTGTAGTTTGCTACAGAACTTCCATAATCACATGGGCACTGTCTTGCTTACATTTACTTTTCTCTCATTACTGGGACAAAAATACCTGGGACACCCAAAATCAAGGAAAGAAAGATTTGTTTAGCTTACAGTTTTTGGAGGTTTCAGTCCATTAACAGCTGACTCTAAGGCAGGGTGACATGGTACTGGGCCTTAACTTCAAGGCAGCAGCCAATAAAAGCAGCCAGAGCAAAAAGGACGGAAAATCCAGCATCTTTTCCTCCCTTTTAGTGCATGCAATATCCCCACCGCACCCCATGCAGGTATAACACTTACAAAATCTCTGTGCCCTTCTCTTGCACAGAATGAGGATATTTACAATGTAAGGTTCTTGGCTCCCTACTGAGTCTCATAGTTAAACTTCTAAACTTCTTAAGTTGACACAATGTATGGATTGGATAAAGACAACACACATGCATTTGGGAGAATATTGTAGCTCCTTCACAGAAGGAGTACCATAAGCACCATATTAGAAGAGTGGGATTGGGTTGAATTCCTATTACAGTTATCAAACTTTGCAGAAACAGGCATTCCCAGTTTGTGAAATATTTCACATTTTTAAAATGAGGATAAATCTTATTTAAATATAGAGAATACAGGAATGAGGTTTGATATATACTGCAAAAGAATTACAGGAAACCAATATTGAATATTCCTAAATACCATAATTACAACTTGTAAAATATTCAAATTTATGATAGTAAACCATGACATGGTAGAACCACCTTTCTGCTGGATACTTTTTGCTTTGTTTCTGAGGTAGAATTTTGTTTTAATTTTGAAACACAATTAGCATGAATATAGAATATTTTGCTTTGCAATATGCTGTGACTGTTATATAGTGTACGAGGTAATTAACTTAGATAGATTTTCTTATCCCAGTTGTATATGTTCAGTGTTCACACATAGAAAACACTGTACCTGCAGCATTCAATACTTCATGATTCTGGCATGAGAAATGTACTCTTCAGCAAAATGCAGTTTATAAAGGAGATTAAAATGTAAAGCACGAAGTGTTGGGAATACAGCACATTACTTACTAAATCTTTCTTGCTGAAATGAAAACTATATTTAAAGACAACTATGTATGTTGTACTTGCTTGTTATTATGAATATTTAAACGAAAAAGAGCTAAAGTTCTACTTTGAATGTATTGCAAACAGACAAGAAAAATTAGATGAAATTGAACACATAGAAAATGTAGGACAAGTAATATGACTTCAGTTCTGAAGAAAACCACTACTTTGAAGTGATTTGTGATAAAAACTACAAATTTCAGGCAACCAGCTTGCCTCCTTGGTAAGCAGCTGTGATTCAGGCAAGCAGCACCCACCCCAGGGGGAGAATCAGCCAGTGTGTCCCGAGATCCATGTCATGTTGGAACTTAGGGCACTGAAAAATCAAGGAAACAGCTCACCTCCCTGGTAAGCAGCCATAAGCCTACCAGTACACAGGCTGAGAAGCAAACACCCCATTCCCTGCCCCGACCATTAGCAAATGGGAGCCAGAGGTCTGAGCATCTCTTGGTAGGTTGACCATATGCAATATAGCAAATAGGGGGGGATTTTCTTTACCATCTCTTTGAAGGCAAACATTGTTATCACTGCTTTGCCTTGTTCTGATTAATTGTATTGCTCTATTCAATATTGTTTTGATAAATTCTATAATGTTTTTTATTTGGTTTGACTTTGCTATACCTGATTGAAAGAACAACTATTGTGAAGACAATGAGATATATTATGACACCTGTTACTGTTATCCCACTAACCTGTTCTGTACCAATTTCACTGCACTGTCTCAATTGGCTGGGCTCTGTCTTGTTCTGCTGTTTTCACTACCTTCAAAATAAAAAAAACTAAACAACAACAAAAATAATAGAACATGAGAAAACAAGGTAACAAAATACCTCCAAAAACTCCCAACTCCACCAAAGATGATCCAAGGGGCATGGATGAGGAGAAACTCAAAAAAAGAATTATATAAGGTGATTAAAAAGGAAATAACAACAAGAAACAGATCAGTAAGGTACTGAGCAAGATGAAACATGATATAACTAAACAGATAATGGACTTAAAAAGCCAAAGGAGCAAGACAAAGTGCTCTAAAGGCTATATCTGTATTTATGTTTAAGTGTAGAGGGTTGATGACCATGTTACTAAGTTCTTGTTGGAACATTGAGCAGAACTGTTTGCAGACTCACTGTTTGAATGTCCACTTTGTATGCTTTAATTTTGTAACCTGAACAACTATTTCTAGGAGGACAATATGTAATTTATCAATTAGTTATTTCTTACTTTTTTTGAAATTCTGTATTATCTCTACCCTTTTTTCTGTTTCTTTTTTCTCTTTAAATAAAATTTTAAAAACTACAAACTTCTTTATAAAAAAGAGAGCTTGTTCAACCAGACAGTAAGAACTACTGTTCATATCTTTTATCCTAAAACTTAGCTACTTATGTGGGTTTCACAATTGGTCATTGAGGGATTAAATGCCCAGGCTATCATTTACAAAGATTACATTTGAATGAGAAGGTATTTTTAAAGTACATTGTGAGGCAATGGACAAGCCTCACCCTAGGAAACTCACCTTCCTGATGGTGGTATCTCCCTTTCCAAGTAAGTGTGAAATCCAGAAATACTATTATTCTTTGTTTAGAGTAATTTTAATCTGTTTTGTTTCATTTAATTTCAACATACATCAAGATATGGACAGCTATTTTGAAGAGAATGACAGACATTATGGCAGCCATTGGTGACTTCCCTATTGTCTGGTCTGGAAGACCAAAAATGCCTTCATCATCCTGTTCTGGTCAGATTTTTTTTATTTTATTTTACAGAGAATAAAACGAAAAAGGACAGAAGAATGCAGGTCAGAACAGAGCAATACAAGCAACACAGCACTTAACGACAAGACAACTGGATATCAACAGTAGATAACATAATGTCTCTTTCTTTGAAATAGTTGAGCATAGCTTCACACAAAATAATGTCAAACATAACAAAATAGAATAAAAGCATTCAAGAGAAAGAAACTATTACAAGGCATTCTGAACCAAATAACAGGATGAACAATGGCTACTATAATACCTCATTTTCCATAAAAATTTTGTTTAAATTATTACACACATTAAAACCCAGTAAGATACAATATGATAGAACCAATGGTAATAGAAGAACAAAAGCATGTTAGGACTTCAAAGCAAGATGATATCAAATCAGCAATGGCTGCCATAATGTCTTGTTTTCTTCAAAGGAGCTGTTCATACCATTACACATAATAAGATCACACAAAACAGAATAAAATCATTCCAACCAATGAATGAAAACATTATAAGACTTCAAAGCAATATAATTGGGAACCATGATTACCATAGAATCTTATGTACTCTTACCATTTCTTACACTAGGGAGACTATACAGTATTTACACATGTGAGCTTTATTTATTTCACTTATGAGTATGGTCTTAAGTTGCATCCATTTATTTATAAATATCTCAATGTGATCATTCTTTATAGCTGAGTAGTACTCCATTGTATAAAGTACCACAGTTTTTTTATCCATTCTAGGTTGTTTCCAAGATCTGGCTATTACAAACTGTGCTGCTATAAACATGGGTGCACATATGTCACTGTGGTATGATGTTTTCAGTTCTTCTGGGAATATGCCTGGAAGTGGAATAGCTGGGTCAAATGGGACTTCCAATCCCAGCTTTTTGAGGAATCTCCAGACTGACCTTCACAGTGGTTGCAACAGTCTATACTCCTACCAAGAGTGCAGAAGAGTTCCTTTTTCCCCACAGCCTCTCCAGCATTTGTTGTTGGTAGTTTTGTTGATCCTGGCCATTCTTTCTCGAGTGAGATGGAATCTCAGTGTGGTTTTAATTTGCATTTCTCTAATGACCAATGATGATGAACATTTTTTCATGTATTTATTTGCCATTCATATTTCTTCATCTGAGAACTGTGTGTTCATCTTGGATATGCATTTTTGGATTGGGTCTTTGAATTTTGGGGGTCTGATTTTTTAAAATTGTTTATAAGTTCTAGACAGAAGTCTTTTGTCTGAGGGAGAGTTCACTAACATTTTTTCCGAGTTTGTGGGTTTTCTTTTCACTCTGCTGGAAATTTCTTTTGACATGCACAAACTCTACTAAGATATGATCCCAGTTATTGATTCTGGGAAGTATTTCCCATGCAGTTTGTTTTTTCTTCATGAATTCTCTACCTACCTCTATGTCTTCAAGATTTTTAGCTACTGTGTCTTCCAACAGATTTAGTGTTTGTTTTAATATTTAGATCTTTGATCCATTTAGATTTTAGTTTAGTACATGGTGATAAGTATGGCCTAGTTTTAGTTTTTGGCATATAGAGATCCAATTTTTCCAGCACCATTTACTAAAGAGACTATTGTTCTTCCAGTGGATGTGTTTGGCCCCTTTATCGAAGATAAGGTGGTTGAGTGTGTTTTTAGTTGTGGTTGTGTCTTCTAATCTATTTCATTGATCTTCAGATCTGCTTTTATTCCAATACCATGTTGATTTTATTACAGTAGCTTTGTAGTATAACTTGAAGTCAGGGATTGTAATGCCTTCCTTCTGCCTTGCCTTTGCTGCTTAGAATGGCCTTTGCTATTCTAGGTCTCTTCTGGTTCCAGATGAATTTTACAAGTGATTTCTCTACATCTATGAGGTATGTTAGTGGTATTTTCATTGGGATTGCATTGAATGTGTATAACAATTTTGGGAGAATGGTCATTTTCACAATATTTATTCTTCCTGTCCATGGACACAGGATATCTTTCCATTTTCTGAGATCCTCTTCGATTTCTTTTTCCAGGGTATTATAATTTTCCCTGAATTGCTCTTTTACTTCTTTCATTAGATTAATTCCTAAGCATTTCATTTTTTTGGGTACTGTTTTCAAGGATGTGTCTTCTTTTATTTCTTTCTCAGTGTGATTTTGTTGTTAGTGTTTAGGAGTGCTATTTATTTTTGAGTATTGACTTTTTATCCAGCTACATCACTTAATTTATTTATTATATCTAGGAGTCTTTCAATGGAGGTTTGGGGGTCTTCTATATAAATATCATGTAATCTGCAAATAATGATAGCTTAACTTCCTCTTTTCCTATCTTTACTCCTTTTATTTCCCTCTTGTCTAATTGCTCTGGCTAGTATTTCCAGTGCTATGTTGAATAGGAGCAGTGATAAGGGACATCATGTCTTGTGCCTGATTTCACGGTAAAGGCTTTCAGTTTTTGACCATTTAATATGATGCTGGCTATTGGTTGGTCATAGATGGCCTTTATCATATTGAGTAAAACCATCTATTCCAATTCTCTGTAAGGTGCTTATCATGAATGGGTGTTGGATCTTATCAAAAGCTTTTTCTGCATCTATAGAAATGATCATGTGATTCTTGCTTTCTGCTGTATTGATATGGTGGATTACATCTATTGATTTACATATGCTGAACCATCCCTGCAATCTGGGATGAATCCCACTTGGTCATGGTGTATAATCTTCTTGATTTCCTGCGTCCTGTTTGCTAATATTATATTGAGAATTTTTGCATCTATGTTCATTAGGGAGATTGGCCTGTGGTTCTCTTTTTTAGTTGGGTCTTTCTCAGCTTTTTGTACTAGGGTAATATTTGCTTCCATGAAGGACTTAGGGAGAATTGCTTCCCTTTCAATTTCATTGAAGAGTTTGAGGAGTGTCAGCATTAAGTCTTCTTTGTATTTCTTTTAGAATTGTGCAGTGAATCTGTCTGTGCATGGGCTTTTCTTTGCTGGTAAGGACTTGATTATATTTTCAATTTCATTAATAGAAATTGGGTTATTCAGCACTTTTACATCTTCTTGACCCAGCTTTGGTGGTTTGTATGTTCCTAGGAATTTGTCCATTTCTTTTGTGTTATTGAACCTATGAGAGTAGAGGTTTTCAAAATAGGTGTTGATGATCTTCTGTATTTCCACAGAGTCGGTAATGATTTCACCTTTTCCATTCCATATTGCATAAATTTGAGTCTTTTCTTTTTTAATTAGGTTGGGTAGGGGCTTACCAATTTTATTTATTCTTTCAAAGAACCAACTCTTTGATTCATTGATTCTTTGTATTGTTTTCTTAATCTCTATTTCATTAATTTCTGCTGTAATCTTACAATTTCCTCCCTTCTTTTGGATTTTGGCTTGGCTTTCTCTTCTTTTTTCTAGATGTTTGAGCTGTAGTATCAGGTTGTTTATTTGTGTTCATTCTGTTTTCCTGATGTGGAAACTCAGTGCAATAAATTTTCCTCTGCAGTCCACTTTCATTGCATCCCACAGATTCCAGTAAGTCGTGTTTGTATTTTTGTTTGCTTGTAGATATTGTTTAATTTCTTATTTAATTTCCTCTGTGACCCACAGATTGCTGACGAGTTTATTTTTCAATTTCCATGTCTTTGTGGGGTTTTTGCAGTTTCTTTTATCATTAATTTCTAATTTCATGGCACTGCAATCTGATAACATGCATGGGATAATTTTAATTCTTTTGCATTTACTTAAATATGTTCTGTGGGCTAATATATGGTCTATTTTAGAGAATGTCCCATGTACTGTTGAGAAGAATATATATTCTGATGTTGTTGGTTGTACCATTCTGTATACATCTATCAAGGCCATTTGTTCACAAGTGTGATTCAGTTCTGTTATTTCTTTGCTGATTTTCTGTCTAGCTGATCTGTGCTTTTGAGTCAATGGTTTGTTAAGATCTCCTGTTATAATTGTGCTACTGCATTTCTCATTTCTGTTAATACTTGCTTTGTGTAGTTGGGTGCTCTGGAGTTTGGTGCATATGTATTTAAGATTGTTATCTCTTCTTCTTTAAATTTTCCCCTAAGTAGTATGTAGTGACCTTCTATAGGTCTTTGGACTCTTCTTGGTTGGAAGTTCACAATGTCTGAAAACAGAATAGCTACTTCCACTTTTTTTTGAGTTCCTGTTGCAGGAAGTATTGCTTTCCATCCTTAGACTTTCAGTCTATGAATTCCTTTTGGGTTAGATGGGTTTCATGTAGACAGCATATGGTTGGATATTGTTTCTTGATCCATTCTGCTAGTCTGTTTCTTTTAATTGGTGAATTGAGCCCATTTACATTAATGGCTATAACTGTTATATATTGGTTTATTGTTGACATGTTATCTTTCTGTTGTGGTTTCTTTACCTTTCCATTCTGTTTAATTGTCTGTCTTGCTTAGCAGTTTTTTCCTATGTGTATCTAGAATGTTTTTCAGTATTTTTTGCAGGGTTGGTTTAGTGATTACAAAAGTTTTCAGCTGTTCTTTGCCATGGAAGTATCTTATTTTTCCATCCATTTTGAATGAAAGTTTTTCAGGGTACATCAGTCTGGTTTGCAAGTCATCTTCCTTTAGGATTTGAAATACTTTAGGCTCTTCTTGACTTCATTGTTTGTGTTGAGAAGTCTGCTATGATTATGATAGTTTTTCCTGTATAGGTCATCTGTCTTTTCTAACAGTTTTTAGTAATCTGTGCTTATGTTGGATTTCTGGGATGGTGATTTTTATATATCTGGGTGTAGTTTTATTTTGGTTATGGCTGTTTTAATTTCTATATGCTTCACCAATCTGAATGTCAGTTTCCATTCTCATGTTTGAGAAATTTTCAGCTATTACCTCTGTAAGTAGCCTCTTGATATCATTTGTGTTGTCCCCGTCTTTTTCTTTTATTCCTCTTAATGTTATGTTGTTTTACTTTGCATTGTCTTCCAACTGTTGAATTGTTATTTCTTGCTTGCTTGTTATTTTTAAAAGATCTTTTCTTTCCTGTTCACTAGATGCAATCTTATCTTTGTGGTCTGAAATGCTATCTTCACTTTCATTGAGGCGAATTTGGCAACTTTGCATAGAAATTTTGATTTCCTGTATATCCCTTTGTATCTGCTTCATGTATTCTGTTTGTTTCTTATACTGTTCATTCAGGGATGCTATCTTTTTGTTTTTTCCTCTAATTTTTAGCTGTGTCTTTGTTAGATGCATTCAGTATTTCTTTTGGTATTTTTATCATTTCTTCTTTTACCTGGTAGATTATTTCTGATTTGAGTTCCTTTATAGCTTCCCGTACTTGCTTCTTTATTTCAGTTGATATCATTTCAGTCATTTCAGGTGTATGACTAGTATTTTCTTCTATGCATGTGGCTCCCAGGTTTTCTTGGGATGGACTGGAGGCTTGAGATTGCATTGTGTTCTTTCATTTTGTCATTTTCCTATATTTCTGTGCTTTGCATGATGTTCCAAAACTTTCCCTGGGCGTGTTGGAAATCACCTCCTGTGCCCTCGGCTCCTGGGACTCATGTGGCCTTGGCTCCCCTTGTGGCATGGCATGACCTCCCCTCTCAGCACATGCCTGACTCCCCTGGTTGGATAAATGTCGCTGTGCATGGTCCACTCAATCCCACAAAGCCTCTCCTGGTTATTTCAGTGTCCTAGGGCCTGGGCCAGCCCCCAAGCACCGGGAGTGATGGTCCCAAACTCTCCCTGGGCCAGCGTCAGCGAGACAGAACTCACTTTGGAGTGAGGATCTGGCTCCACTCTCAGTGTGGGCCTAACTCCCCTCTTGGCACCAGCCTGGCCCCCTGGTGAGTTGACTTCTTAACACAAGACTGAATTCAGGAACATGGAGTATAGTATTTCAAACACTAAAAGAAATAAACCTAGATTGACATACCCTACAAAATTATCTTTCCATTTTGATGGAGAAATAAGATACTTCCATGAGCAAGAATACCTTAGGAAATTCATGAACACAACTCCAGCACACCAAAATTTTCACAAGGACATTCTAGAAAGAGATAACAAGAATAAACTCTGTGCTTCTATATTTAAAACCAAACTCAATAGTGAAGGCAGGTACAAAGTCAACATGAAAAAAATCCATAGCTTTACCATACACTATTAACAAACTCACTGAGAGAGAAATTAGGGAAATAACACCTTTCAAAGTGGCATTGAAAAAACAAAATACCAGGAATCAGTCTAACAAAAGAAGTAAAAGACCTCTATAGTGAAAAATATACTACCCTGAAAAATGAGATCAAAGATATAATCAGAAAGTAGAAAGATACTTCCTGCATAGGAAGAACTGTCCTATGGAAAATAAACATATAACCAAAATTGTTACTCAGATGCAATGAAATCCCAATCAAAACTTGAACAGCATATCTTATGAAAGCAGAGAAAAGAATCCTAAAATTTATTTAGAACCAAAGTCAACCTAGAAAAGCAAAGACAATTCTATACAAGAAATTCAAAGCAGAGTGCATCAAAATCCCTGACATGAAGTTATATTAGAAAGCCACTGTGGTACAAACAGCATGGCACTGGAAAAAATCAGACCCGAGGATCAATAGAAAAGATTGGAAGACACAGAACGAATTCCAGACATGCTTAGTGACCTTATCTTTGACAAAAATGCCAAACATTCACTGGAAATAAGATACAGTCTTCAAAAAATTGTGCTGGAAAAACTGACTTTGCATGTGCCAAAGACTAATATCTATCACCACCCACCCATATCTGCCACCATCCACTTAACTAAAATTCAAATGGACCAAGAATCTAACTATTAAAACAGAAAAGCTGAAACTACTGTAAGATAGACTATGCAGAACTCTTGCAGGTGTTGGTTTGGGCAAACATTTTATGACCGATACCTTGATTGTACAAGAATTAATACAAAGAATTACCAACAGGGATATCATTACAAAGCTTTGGCAGAGGAAGAACTACCGAGAATGAAGAGACAGCCCATATCATTTGAAAACATTTTTGCCAGGTGTTCTGCAGACTAGGACTACTATCCATAAAATATATATATATTTATGGATATATATATATATATATATATATATATATATAGTTATAGTTATATATATAGAGATATATACACATATGGATATATATATAATATCTATATTATATATAGATATATATATAGATATATATATATATATATATCAGACCTGTAAAATTTAAAAATCCAATCCAGAAATGGGTATTTGGACATGAATAGACTCTTCTCAGATGAAGAAGTAGAAATGGCAAGTAAATACATGAAAAAATGTTTGGCATCATTGGTCATTCAAGAAATGCAAATTAGTACAATGCTGAGATTTCATATCACTCCAGAAAGCATAGCTATTATCAAGAAATCAACTTATAACAAATGCCTGCTTGGGAAGTTAGGATAAAGGAACCCTTCTCCACTGTTTGTGGGAGTGTATACTTGTGAAACCATGTTGGAAATCAGTGGGGAGATTCCTCACAAAGCTAGTACTAGAGTCCCATTTGGCCAAGCTATTCTCCTTCTTGCTATCTTCCTGAAAGAAATAAAAAAATCATGCCATGGGGATATACACACATCCATTTTTTTTATAGCAACACAACTTGTAATAGCCAAGTTTTGTAAAAAGCCCAATGTCTATCAACTGATGAATGAAAAAGAAGATGCATTTTTTATACCCTGCAGTACTACTCTGCCATAAAGAATGATGAGTTTGAGACATTTCTAGGTAGATGGATATACCTTGAGACCAGTCTCAAGTGAAACAAATTGGATGCACATGTGTGAATACTGCATTGTTTGTTGGTGTGAGAAACTGAAACTGTAATGAAGGAGCAACATGTATGAGAGATATTGTCAAATAGAAAATAATCAAGTGGGCAGGGGAGCCAGAGAGGGAAGAAGGGGAATAAAGGAAGGGAAAAGAGAAAAGTAGAAAAGATGGAAGAAACTGAAACAAAGCTTTTGTAAATAAGGAGGGGGACAGGGGTTGAAAGGAGGGCATGGAACTAGGGGAAAAAGACAATTTATATCATGTAGAGGTACAATTCCCCTTAAATGAATGCATTCAACATGTACACCTAAAATGTACCGACAAAATGAAATAATGAAAGCAATTCATAGAATCAAATCACAATGCTGGTAGGATGTAAAAAAGAAAATGTATTATCTACACACAAGAGTACTGCTCAGCCATAAAGATGATAAATTTGAGTTATTTGTAGTGAAATACTTGAATATTGAGATTCTAATACTGGGTGAAATAAATCAGACAAACAATGTTAAATATCAAACCAAAAATACAGAACATCACAGACCAAACATAACAGACCAAAAATATAAGGAATGAGAACAGCAAAAGAAAGAGATGGAGCAACCCACTCATCTCCCTGGTAAGTAGCCATGGCTCTGGCGAGCAGCGCCCACCCCAGAGGGGAGATCCCTGTTGGAACTTAGGGCGTTGGGAAAAAAAGCAACCCTCTTGCCTCCCTGGTAAGCAGCCGTGAGCCTACCGGCGCAGGGGCTGAGAATCAAACACCCTACCCCCCACCGTTAGCAAATGGGAGCCAGAGGTCTGAGCATCTCTTGGGAGATTGACCATATGCAATATAGCAAATATGGGGGATTTCCTTCTACCATCTCTTTGAAAGCAAATAATGTTATAACTGTTTTGCTTTGTTCTGACTAATTGCTTTTGCTCTATTCAATATTCTGTTTTGATAAATTCTATAATGTCCTGTATTTGGTTTCATTTTGCTATACCTCATTGAAAGGACAACTATTGTGAAGATAATGAGATATACTATGGAATCTATTACTGGTTATCCCAGTAACCCGCTGTGATGTTCTATACCAATTTCATGACATTGTCTCAATTGGCTTTGTTCTGTCTTATTCTGCTGTATTTTACTAACTTCAAAATAATAATAAAAAAATAAAGAGATGGTCAGGCAAAAATAGAGTAAGTGTGTGAACATGGGAGGAACATCCAGGAATGGAAGATTGAAGAGCAGAAGGCATGGGAGAGCAAAAATATCAAGATGTAAAGTATGCATGAAGTAACTTAAACATGAACATATTTTTATGTATCACAAACATATAATAACTGGAAAAAGTGAAATTAGTGCAGAATCACTTGGTTTTGAGACAGAATCTTAAACTATTTCTCTGGAGCTCATTTGGAGCCCCTAGGAAAGGACTTGGGTAACAACACACTTCACTGACTGGAAGACACATTACCTGCCAGGGGGAGAACATTCTCCTTTCCCTGCTTCCCATAGGCTGCATTTGACCTTGTTGTAACAGCATCGAATGGAGGGCATGGGCCACGGCATACACAGCATTGTATAGATTGTAACTCACATCATTCATGACCGGATCAAAACGATTTGCAGGCAACCATGCCAAGGAGGCATTGGGTGTGCAGTCCTTCAATGAACAGTCAGAATCAGATCTCAAGCAATTGAAATTCCAGTACCAATACTGATGTAGGAAAGTGTCTTCTGGGTACTTGGAGGGATTAAATGTCTGAATAAAATGTTTGAAGCCAGAAATTTCCTCGTGGTGACTGGAGAAAATGATTGTCCCATGGAATGAGTCAAGCAAGAACTTTTTCCCAGTCATGTCTGCATGCCACTGTGAGTTTGTTACCCAGACTCTCCATGTCACTAAATGGAGGCCTATGTTATAGTTTATATCATTTAGACTCTCAGTATCATAGTAAATGACAACGACATTTCCAGCAGATGACTCCCCAGCCAGGAATTCTTGTGGTTGTGTATGTGTGACGTATGGTACTGCATCATTTGGAATCATTTTCACAAATGCCACACAGACCCTGTTCCTGTCCATCTCTGCTCTCACATCTGAGAGGAACTGAAGCCCTTTTGGGCCTTCTGTAATGGCCAGTCCTACCCAGGTCCAGCTGAAATGAAGCATCAAGGACACCATGCCTTGGGGCAGAGATGTGTCCTTTGGAGCCATTTGATACAGAGAAGGAAACTGATTGTTGTCACTCAGGATAGGATCAAAAGAGCCAAAGCTCAGCTAAAAAGAAATTTGGAAATAATGTGAATAGAATTTCAGCAAGGCACAGTCATGGATATGAAAGGTGTTAAAAGGAAGAAGGAGATACTTGTCTCCCCATGTATGGAATGGTCTCACTTCCTCAGAGCTTTACGTTTTGAATAACTGATCAGACTCTGACTTTGTGGATATTTCTTTCCTTTCCCCTCTCCCTCCTTCCTGCTATAGACCAAGAAAGTTAGGATACCACATCAATTTCTATGTCCTTACTGTTTGAGACTGATAGCTAAACCCTATCTTCTCTTTTTACCACCTGTAGGAATTCGAGAAGGGCAATAAGACACATTTGACTTCATTGAACTCAAACCCCCTCACCTGAGGAAACTTGTAGAGCTCCAGCAGTGGTCCAGACTGAGCAGATGTTGCCAATGACGTTCCTGTTAGTAAGGCCACAGACCTGCTCTCTCTCCCACAGATGTAGTTAGAGACCCCATCCTGTCCCGTGTGCAAAATGAGGACATTCTGAACTGTATTCCCATGACTATGCAGGGAATTATGGGACTCATAACCCAGAGATATGTTGGGTAAAAGATGGGGATTCCTGTTGATCTCCTCAATGGCAAAAAGAAAAGCAAGAACATTTTGATAACTTTTCAGCACAGGCCTGGATAGAAAGCATAGAGGTTCTTAGGGTAATGACTCAACCCTGATTGTTCTCAAATCTAGTGCAACACTCACTTATGAATGGAATGCTTGTGTTCCTCCCTCAAATGCATACATTAAAACACTAAACCTGGACATGGTGTCTTTAGAAGGCTGTGTCTTGGAAGGCAAGTAGTAATAGATGGTTAGTTAGGTCATAAGGGTGAGTGTCTTATGAATGGGACGAGTGTCCCTTGAAAAGAACAACAACAAAAGAATCATCCTTCTTTTACATGAGGGCATGCTGACATGACCACTACTCATAAACTAGAATGCATATACTTTCTTCATCTTCCTAACATCCAAAAATGTAATGTAAATGATGGCTATTTTGAGCATGCACTTCATGATACACTTCTGGACAGAAAGCTAAGTTAAACAATGTTTGAAACCAAGAATATTTGAAATAAAGAAAAACACTCAGCTCTTACACTTCTGGTAAGAGCTGGCTCATGTATTTTATTTGATTTTATATTTAAAGCAAACCACAATGTAGATTCATGGAGGCACTTAAACCTTTCTGTGTAGAGGAATGACCCAAGTTTACAAAGGAGATGGAAAAAGGTTATATTTATGATATGTTTTATAAATATTCTCTTGAATCAAGAACTAAAATTTGTGAGCATATTCATATATCATTAAGTATTTTTATTGTAGAAGTGATATACATATGAAGTACAAATAACAACAAAGAAGAAGGAGGAGGAGGATAAAGAAGAGGAGGGATGGAAGGAGAGTGAGAAGGAGCAGGAGGAGAAGGAGACAGTAGAGGAGGAAGATGTGAAAAAGTGGCTGCAGTTGAATGAAAGCCCTGGCACCCTCAGAGAACTACGGCATCTATGAGTAGCTTCTGTTTAGTGGAAGACGGGAAGTTAAAGTACCTAAGCCTCTGCCACGTGAAAGTTAACACATGTGTCAACATCAAGCTTTACGAGACTCTCACACACTTCAAAACCACTAAATAGCTGGAAAGGCAAAGACATTTGGGAGAAGAACAAAGGAAAGAATTGAATGAAAAACCTTAAGAAACTAAGAAGCATTGCATTTTATAGGTTTTAAATTTATCATTTTTTCCAGTACTGGGGTTAGTCCAGGGCTGTCACACTGAGTTAAATACCCAGGCTCTTGTTATGTCATTTTAACGGAGGCAGGGTCTCTCTAAGTCACTGAGTTTCCTGGGCTCAATTATTGTACCCCAGACTTTGTGAGTTTTGGGATTCCAGGTGAGTCATAACACTTAGCTTTATCATCCTTTCTCTCTGAGATGTTTAAAAACACACACACACACATCATACCAAGGCAAAAATTACCCTGTATGGCAGTGCTTATTCTAAACAGCAGAAGTTCATATTGCCTACGTCTTGCAGTCTAGGGACAATAATGACTTTGATGGAAGACTTGTGGTGTCTGTTATCTTAAAAATAAAAAATTTAAAGATGACCAGGCATTGTGATGGTAACCTGCTACTTAAAAACACATCTCTCTACATAGCTGTTTGTAAGACAAAGATGGTTATTGACTGAGAAGCATGGATGATTGCATAATGCCCTACATTTTATCATCTAACAGTACAAAATAATCAATCTGATAAACCATTGTAAGATCTATAATAATAAACTCTTTCAGCCTTTGTACAGAAGAATATGTATGGAAATTGCCTGTTAACCCTAATTAATCACATTGATTAACCACATAGTGATGAATCACATACAACTGATTACTTATGAATCGCAAGTCACCTGCCTTTGACAACAAAGAACACCTATTAACCTAAATTGGGCCCAGTGCTTGTAAACCAAGTAAGTTCTTAATTATAATCAGAAACTAAAATGTCCAAAAATAGCAATCCTTTCATCAGCCAGGGACAGTCAGATTGAGTGACACTTTAGATAATGTGACAGATTTAAAATTCAAATTCAGTTTTGTAACTCACACACATGCATACGCCCTAATTTAAAATATAATATAGTTCTTTAATTTGTTTCTTGGGGATGTTCTGTGATAATACGCACAAATGCTTTAAAATATGAACCAATTTGAACCCAGGCAGCCATTTGATTTGTTTGAATTCACTGATTTTAATTAGAGAGCATATATCTACATTCTACAATCCTGTCTGCATCAAGTAGGCTTCTCTTGTACTCCTTCTTATGGAAACAAGAAAGTAGAAACCAATTAAAGAATAGAAACATCCAGATAAATATCAAGACTAAAAATTTTCGACTGAAAAGATGTAATTTTATGCAGACATAAAATTTATCTGGAAAATGTTGGTATGAATAGGAATATATATTTTGTTTTGTAATATATGTTAAAGCAACACCATAGTACAAGAACACATAACAGTTATGTGTGGAGACATTTAGAATGTTGTGAAAATCATCTGGCAATGACTGCACCCATTACATTTATGTAAGGTGAGCCACATCCTCCTTTAAAAATATTGTATTTATATTTGCAACATAATGTTGCTACAAAGAAAAATGTAATATGTTTATATGTATGCAAGTTGTCATAAAGTACTTTTCTTGTTCATTCTGAATTTAGGAGTGATATTAAATTTCCATGATTCTCTAAAGATGTTTTCCTAGTGGATAAATTCCTAGTGGATAAATCACCCTTGCCTGGAATAGCAAGGGTATTCTTCTCAGGCACTTACAGGAATGTAGCACCTGCTTCTGGAAAATCCCAACTGCTATATCAGAGCTGTTCTCTGAGCAGAGGAGTGGACAGCAGAGGACTAGAGGAAGAGCAGGCATCCTCTCCTCTCCTCTCCTCTCCCCTCCCCTCTTCTCC
>PVLA01013892.1:0-33954 GCA_004027455.1 Hydrochoerus hydrochaeris | reverse complement strand
GAGTTTTTAATTTCCTGATATTCTCTTTGGATCTGTTTCATATATTCTAGATTTTGTTTATATTCTTCATCAAAGGCTTCTCTCCTTTCTCTGGGTTCCTCTATTCTTTCATTTGTGCCTACTTGAGGATTACCCAGGACTTCTTTTATTAATCTTCTTATGTCTTGCTTCACCTGAGTTAGAATTTCAGATTTAAATTTGACGATGAGGTCACAGATGTATTTCTTTATTTCCAATGAGGCTGTCTCTGACATTACAGGTTTGCTGCTCTCAACCTCCTCTGCATTTACCTCTGTTGGACTCACTTTCCCTGGTTCTGCAGTTGGGGACCTTTTGCTCTTTCTCTGTCTTGTCATGTTTCTAGCCCCCTTCAGGTGGTGGGTGGTAGTCTCTGGGCCTTTCCTATTGCTTACAGTTTTTCTGTAGCTCACTTGCTAGGGAAGTACCGCACCCCCCCCCCAGTCTGCTGCGGATCTGCGAGTTGCATGCTGAGTGCTGGCTCCTCCCCCTACACCAGTCAACCAGTTCATGCTTCAATGAGTTTGTGTTCAACAAGTTGGGGATGCCACTGGCCCAGAAAAGCCTCGTCCCCGGCTATTGGGTTTCAACCAGGGGCGTGGCCCTGCCCAAGCAGATCCCATCAATCTGCTTTGGACTAGGAGTCATCAGCAGAAGCCACCTCAGGTTTTGATTCAAGCCGGTGCTGCCTAACTCCAAAATGTCTCCCAGCCAGTCCTCCCAGTTTGGGGATTCCAGTTCCCTTCATTCACCAAAGTTCATGCAGCTCTACTGGCTGTTTCCACTCCCTGCCACAGTGCCTCCTCCAGCTGAGGGTCTGGAGCTCACCAACCCCTGCTCTCAGCAGGGCCGCGATCTCAGCTTGATTGTGAGTCACCTGACTTTAAGACATGGCAGTACAGCAATTGGGGCTTACCCAGCTCCAGCCCTCTGTCCATGCTTCCTTTTCTTCTTTCTTTTTTCTTTTTCTTTTTCCTCAGTTTCTTCCTGGGTCATGAGAATTCCTCTCCTTTTGTCTGGCTTTCTCTATGTTGCCAGATTCCAGTGTCTGAGTTGTTTTTATTTTTTTTTTCCTCAGAGGGTCTCTTATCATGCCGCCACTCAGTTGGCCATCTTGCAATCTCTATAGTTTTTTTTTTTTTTTTTTGGTGCTGGGGATCAAACTCATGACCTTGTGTTTGCTAAGCAGGCATTTAAGCTGCTGAGCTAAACCCCTGGCCCTAATTCTACAGTTTCTGATAATAAAGAAAATATATCAGTAACCTACTATCAAAACTGAAGTTAACATAAAAGCAATTTTTACCTTAAGTGTTTTCATACTCTGTCCCATGTAAAATGATAAATGATCTGATATATCTAAGACCATTACTAAGTCAGAATGTAGATTTAATTTAATATTAAAATATTATAGATAGCATAACCCAAACATTTTTGGAATGCCTCAGGTCTTTAAATTTTAAAAATCACAGTTTTATTTGAAGATCTTGAACCACTTATTAAGTAAAAAATATGATGATATATAACATTGAGTTTTGCATTTATGTTTTTTTAGAGACAAGGTCTCTCCTTGTAGCTCAGGCTGACCTTGAACTCAAAGAGATTCTCTTGCCTCAGCCTCCTGAGTGCTGAATTTGCAGACTTACACTAACACATCAGGTCAAGATTTTGTGTTTCCTACTATGACGAATTATTTAGCTATTTTCAGAAATGAGCAAGATTTGGAGGTAAAAACAAGATACTTTTAGTTTATTTTTATCATCACTAATATTATTAATGTAAGAAAGAAACAGCATGTTTAAATAAAGAAATAACATTGCAAACAAGTTTGCTGCTCAGTCTGCCTCAGACACGTCAAAGAGGGGAAATGCTTCCTCTTCTCCAACCTCTATTCAGTTTCTTTGCGTTTCTATGAAACGTCCACATTTATCAAGGCTTATGATGCTCCTTCATTACCCACTCTTACTATGCCTTGCTCTTTTCCTCTTTGCTCCTGATTCTCTATTTGCCCCTCCACTTCTTCTCCCTGCCTTTCCTTGTATGGATTCATGCTCATGAAATTTGATCTCTTCAACTGGCCATCCAGCTTCTCTTGGTCTGGATCTGTAGATTCAAGAGGATTGGAGAAGAGACCAGAGCGAGGAAAGGCAAAGGGACTTGTATCTGTGCCAACTGCCAGCACTCCCTCTGTGCTGCTCGCTGCGCTGTGCCTGGGGTGTGCTCCCTCTCCTGTCTGCGCTGCCTTTTTTTCCATGACTTTGGCTTTCTCTGGGCCCTGACAATACAATTCCTTTCATTTGTTCTTTTAGGCCTAGAGTTGATATTTATTGCATTAAACTATGATCCATGTCTTACTCTGTCTAAAAGAATACCTGAGTTTGGGTAATTTATGAAGAACAAACTTTTATTTCTTACAGTTCTGGAGGCCTGAAAGTCCAAGGTCAAAGCACTGGCCAATTCAGTGTCTCTGCAGGATCTGTTTCCCAGAAGGCACCTGGGACACGGTGTTCCCTGGAGAGAAGGAAAGTTAGGTGTCTCCACACGGCAGAAAATGGCAGAATAAAAAGGAGTGAGCTTATATCCATAGGATGTTCCATAACTTCATAAGGGCCTCTGATTCCATCCATGTGGGCAGAGCTGTCATCACTAGCACTTCCCATCTGGCAGGTCACGTCTCACGGTATCATGACAGTAGAGTGAAGTTTCAACTTGATCTGGAGAGGACAAAAAATTCAAACCATAGCAGTTCCTTTCCTATTAATTAAATTCTTTTATTTATTTAATTTTATATGTGCCATCATTTCTTTTTACTGATACAACAATACAACACATCCTCTCCCTCATCTATGTGTACATTTTCATGTGTGTGTCTGTATGTTATTACTGGCCTGGACATGACTATGGAACTCTACCTCTGTCTTTTCATCAAAATAACATTCTCTGTTGTGTATATTTTTATTTCTTTTAAGAAAAAAAACACATCCTCTGTAATATTTTAAGGCAAACCTTGTTTTTCAGATACCTAATTTACTATTTCATGTCATTAACTATGAGTAAGTTGATTCATGATTCTTCTGTGTAGTCCTCACAGTTTTAATTCAAAGAGGGAAGTAAATTTCAAGTAGTTTCATTGCTATGGAAATGCATTCACTTTCTTCTTCTATCCAAATGCTTCTTTATGACATACAGATATTCACTAGTGGGTAAGGTAGTTAGCAATTTTCAAGAACATAGACAATGCTCGATTTTATAACCTCTTTGGATTTCCATTTCTGTTTGGATAAGATACATATTCATCAGCACAGCATATAATATGCTTTAATCTTTAGGTCCTAGTCTCAAGAGTCCATGAGTTTTTGTTGTTTTTCTATTGTTTGATTTTTATTGGGTAGCATTGTGTTTCTAGGCATTTCTGTATTTCATGAATATCTACTTCTTTGTTGGATCTTAAGGTCAGAGAGTGATTTTTTGTGAAGATGCCCTGATTCTGGAAGGAAAAAAAAAAACTTGTCTATGATCAGTCAAAATTATTTAGCTCATATAATTATCAGAAAAGATAGGATGTTCCATACCTATAACTTTAGTAAGTTTGTATTTGAATGAATCTCTTGATTTTCACATGGACAAGCATTGCAAATTATTTCTCTTTATAGTCTCCTTTTCTACTTGAACTGTTAAAATTAAAATTCAACTAACATATGCCAAATCAATAAATTAAGTAAGCAAACATTAATAAATGAAACAGAAGAGGGACTTCTGCATTGTTACTAGCAATCAGTTATTGATATGTTTGACTTTACAATTGAAGTTGAACAGGAAGGAAAAATGATGAAAGGAATAAATAAATGAAGACAAGATAATGGCAAAATAAGGAAGAAAAGAGGTACAAATTCTGTTCTAAGAAGAGATACCCAAAATAAAATCTAAGAGTTGTATGTCGTGTTTGAGATCTTAGGGATTATTGAGTCACTGAAGGCCAAAATTAAACTGAACATAACTGAAGGAATTAGATAATTTATTCCATCAGAAAAATGGAAGTCTTTTGGGGACAGGCCCAACTCAAGTGCCTTTGGACACTTGGGGCATTTTGGAAATTAATAAAGCAGCAGGCATGTAACACTGACACTAAATTAGGATATAGACAGTAAATTGGAAAGGAAAAACCAGTATGAGAAACTTAGAAGCATGAGGCTGTCTTCATGTATCACAAAAGAAAATGTGACAGTTTGCATTTCACAAGCAAGTGCCATTTAAATTTATACTTTACTCTGTGTTTAATCTTCTGCATTTGACGTTAGTGTCACATTATACACTTATCATACTTTACTATGTACATTAGATATCAGAATAGTGTTTTCTATTGAAACTGTTGCAGTTTTCATTGTCAATCTTTGATGGATATGATGACTGATATTTTGACTTGTCCTGGTCTGTTTGTTAAATTTTAACCTGAGGGTTTTAAATATAGGCTTAGAAATATTAATAAGTTATGTACTAAAGTAGCTTTATAGGGAGGATGAAACACACATTTTTGTCATAATAAAAGGATATCTTCCTAAATCTCATGAAGTTATGAGGATTAATGAGTGAATATGGATCAAGATGTCATATGTATATGAACCAACTCTCCACTATGAATGTATTTATTATGTAAAAAAGGAAGAAAAACATGAGTGACTATGTAGTAGAAAAGTACAGTGAATGGTGAAATTTACAAAAATTATTACTATAATGAGGCATTTTCCCCTCAAATATTTCCCTTTCCTGAACACACTTATCCTAGCATCCTTGCCAAATTCTGAAGTAGTTCTGAAAGTGCTTCCTTGTGCATATCTTTTGCTGCACTGCGATAGTTACCTTGATACCCTGCATTGATTCAAAATGTTTACTTTCCAGGATCAATGTGAGTTTAAATTTGAGCCAGAAGTTGCACAGTGCCAGCTCTGATGAGTAAGGTGGATGAGGACACTTGATAATGTTTTATATACCTGTCTTTCCATTGGATGGCACATGGCAGCAACATTCATTGTGTATTTGATTGCATCCCCTGAATATAGACATGAAAGAAATTTTCAGAAACTACAATGATAAGTGTGTTTGAGGCAAGAGGGAGTATTGTTGGGAGGATTAACAGCTATTTATCTCTTTTGCAATACTTTCTTAAAATTTAAACATGCTGTATTTTTAACAGTCCTTCTCTGAATATTTTCATTATGGTTATCATTATGCCAGACCCATAATAACCCTTTCATAAACATTAGTGAATGCTTTGTCTTACTGTCAGTATCATTTGTTTCAGACAAAGATGCTCCTCAGAGATGAGCTATCCTATGGAAAAGAATAATTTATAAGAGTATATTGTTTGTTGGACAGCTTTTTCTTGTTTTGCATTCATATGGAGACGTGCGAAATACAAAGAAAAAAAGCAGACTGGGTGGAAGACTAAGATGTTAAACTTTAGTACGTGTTCTAGAAGACTGTAACATGAAAAAGAAAAAGTACTTTCCTTACTTACTGCCTGGAGCATAGCATAATGGTAGCACTAAGACCGACAGAAGGAAATCAACACCGTTGTGATCCGAAGAATTTCCCAGCCTTGACAATGGGAGAGATGTTACCTGGCATCAAGGCCAGGTGATTGCAATGACAGCTACAGGGACAGCAGATGGCAATGTTGGCAGTGCAGAGAGCATGTCTAATACCTCATTGTGAACAGCTGCAGCAGTCTTCTTCAAACAGGTTCCACAAAGGGACTTGGAAGAAAACCAGATGCCAAGTAGACAAATGAAAGAAACATCAGATAAAAGATAATTTGTAGTAAACAAGGAGTTTTCTTCCTATGTGTCACACACACAAACTCACACTTTGCCATTTCCATGCATTTTCAGATAGGTGAATCTTTCAATAAGATGTAATTTATTATCGTTGACATCACAATTTCTGCCTTGGGAAAACTGTGATCAAATTGTAATGGTTATACCCTAAAATTCTGCAGTCATTTATTTCTCATGAACTGTCAACAAGATCACACTGATGTCAAACTATTTTTTAATTAAATAAAATTTATTTTGAAGTCTGACTTAAATTCTGAGATATTTTATTAAATTACCCAGGGTGAAATGAAATTTATAATCTTCCTACCTCAGCTTTGACATAATTTTTTTCTAACACTAAAACTTCTCACATATTTGGTGGGCGTAATTATCTAGTTTATAAATCCTTGCAGACACTTTTTTCTGTCTGTTGATCTATTTACAGGAAATAAAGTAATGTCATGAATTTGACCTGTATTTGCTTATTAAAATAATCAGTAAAAACTATATAGTATGTGATATTTAATAACTTTATATCATTCTACAGTATAAAAACTGACAGTCAATTAGTTTTAGCATTATTCTATTGTGAATAATGTCACAGCAGATATTGTCTGAATGTCGTTCTTATATGTACTATTATATATGAAAATATTAAGTAGTATATTTTATAATCCTGTGCTTTTTAACAAATCACTATTAACATGTAACAAATTATATATTCCTCTAAAATTTAAGGATAAAACGCTAAGCAAATGGTTTCAAAAGTCTTTAGGAGGTTGGATGCAGGAAAAAATTGGGCTCCATTAAGATATGGCAGAGAAGAGTAAAGTCAGAATCAGCCTCTAATGATATGAGAGAATGTGGAGATTGGCTTGTGTTCTCTAAGAAAAAAAAATAGAAAAGAACACATCTTGGAAAGAACTTGGCTCTCAGAATTTCATGTACCATCTATAGCAACAGTCACCCAGGGGTATGATTGCCAATCTTACCATATCCTTAAAAACCTGAAGAGAAGCTAAGTATTTTTCCTATTTCTGCCTTCCTGCCATCTGAAAGAGTATAATCATCAGGGCTGCTTGTCTGAATATAGCTCTCATCTCAGAATTTTTAAGTAGTTTGATCAATATATTCATATTAATTGTTTAATTCAGTTGAAATCTGTTTTTCCATTACTTGCATCAAATTATTTATTGTACTGCAAGACTTCTTTCTTAGCTACATTTATAGAGATTAGGGGATACAAAGGTACTTGATGTTTAGAAGTTTCAATCAACACTTCAATTGACCTCATCAGAATTCCATGACAATTCATGATTCTGATGGAAATCATCTAAATTTTCTTTTTGTCAAAATCTTGTACTGTTTATTTTAGAAAACAACCTCTCTATCAGTTCAGAAATAATGCATATGAGACTTCATCTCTTTCCTCTCCAAAGTATCCCGCTGTATTTTCTCACATCTGAGAACTTGGATCAGGATTTTTAACAAATGCTTAATAATTTTTAAAATATAAAACATAAAATTCACTCACAATTATTGAAACCCAAACCCCAAAGCTTCTTCAAGGAGAGGGCAAAATTAGCTTTTCATCCCACTGGAGTTTCCTGTGGTGATGAGTTGGAGACAGCAATCAGCAGCTTGGTAAAGTATCCTGTGACAAATGTAAATTATCCAGAGCAGGGTAAGGAGGAAATTACCACCTCCTGTCATTTTGAGCCCTAATTCCTTCCTACACTAACTGCCTTGTCCCTGAAATATGAGTAATACTGAGCTCACTTCCAGGTCCCCCCAAATGAAACAGACAGTATTTCTCAGGGCAGTGATAAAGTGGTAGTTTCTTTGTCCCTGAATTGTACTCTGGCTTCTAATGCAAAGCACACATCTCCCTGTGACCCCCAAAGCAACAGGCTGATTTTTAGTTCAGACCTCTAGGGAAAACAGAACTTTTAGAAGTTACTTGAAAACTACAGCCCCTTCCCTGATTATGCACTTTTATGATTGGTAGAATAATGTCCATCCCTTCAAAGAAGTTTCTTATTCAAACCTCCGGAGCTTATAGCTACGTTACTTGATATAGCAAAGAGACACGGTAGGTAGGTATGATCAATTTAAGGATATTGAGATGGAATGATTTTCTTGCAGTACACAGCTAGATCCAATGCATTTACAATGGCATTTTCAACAGCAAGGCAGGCAGATCAGGGCCAGAGAAGAAGAGACGGTGAAGAGAATAAAGGTAATGATGTCACTGTGGGAAAGATTCAAAACATAGTTGTCTTCAAAGTCAGAGGGAAAAGACTCAGACAAAAAAGCAAGCAGCCTCAAGAAGCTGGAAAAGGCAAAGGAATAGAGTCTGTCTTAGAATTTCCAGAAGGGGCACAGCCATGTTTGATACTTTGGACTTCTGATTGCAAGAAATTTAAGATGTAAAATCATATGATTTTAACCTCCTAGATTCAAAGTAATTTGTAACATCAGCAGTAGATACTGCACCTAATTTAAACCTGCATTCTGAAGAAGATTCAATTAAAAAGCCCTCACAGAGGCTGCCTACGAGCAAATCTCTTACATGTTAGAGAATAATTCATGGTCTAAGAAATTAAACTCCTGAGACTCTTTGGTCTCTGTGCTGCCCACTCACATTTATTGTTTGCCCTAACTTTAGGTACTGAGTAAAACATTTGGGTTAACTTCTAGGGAATCTTATTCTCTAATGATCGATGTGAGAGGAAACCTCAGAAGTACTAGTCTATTCAAGATCATTGATGTCTCTGGATTTGTAGAACACTATGGGCTCCAAAGATTTGAAAAAAATTCTAGTCAAATATGTCCTCATATGTCTCACCATCATTTAATTAATGAGATTTTTGAATTTACAAGCCCTCCTATTTTTCTTTATATACATGATTTGGAGTAAAGCAAAGTAATCACAGTGTAAGAGTTATGGAGAATAATTCCTGTGAATTTTCCCCTCTTCACTCATGTCAGTCTCCTGGAGTGCACATATCCTGTCCCACTACCTCATCTCTTGTATCTCTCTACAGATATTCAATGCCTTAGGATCCCAGGACAGAAGCTTGTGAGATTCAAGTGTAGTCTACTCAACACTTTAAAACTTGCCTCCTCTCCCTTGGTGTCTGTTAGGGTTTCCTGGAGCAATAGAGAAGTGAAAAGTGAAAAAAAGAAAAGAATATGTTTATTAGGACTTGGAAAGGAGCATGCAACCTGTGGCAGTTGGGTTATCTCCTTTGACTGGATACAGGGTGTTGGGGTATATGTGACCTTTGACCAGAAGTGGTGTTTGGGGTGGGTAACTATGACATGAGGAGCTGATTGGAATTTTCTTCTCACACATGGGGAAAGGAAGGAGGAAGTTGTAATGGGTTAAGGGGAAGAAGGAGAAAGTGGTCATCTGGTAAGCATTCCTGATTTGGCCTTCCACTATGTTAGACCAATGCCATAATGTCCTGTAATTTATTCTAGGGCAAAATTCTTTTAGTGTCAAATTTTAGACCCTCAGTTATATAGGAACGATTACCACCCAGCATCACATCCTGAGTTCTCAAGTTTTAGTTTTTTACTTGTTGGTTAACCAAATGTCTCTGAATGTCAATTTAGGAGAGTTTAAAACAAAATTTAATTTTTAATATAAGTACATGTTGTGAGAGTAGAAACCAATTTTCCCAGTCTTTAGTATTGTTCTGTTAGCCTCCTTTACTTTATAAGAGTTTTTCTAGGTGCACGATATGGGTAATACAGCAGGGTGAAAAGTGTGGTATGGAGCTAAATGATCTCTTTATGTCTTCAGCAAATTTTTCACACAAAGGAAAAGATTTGATATAGCATTCTCAGGTATGGCTAGGAGAAAGCAGATGGGGCCTGATGGAGCAAGACCTTGTATAGCTACACACAGCACACACCCACCAAGCTCCTGTTTTCTGCTCTAATCCTACTCATTGCTGACCAGTTATATGACTTCGGGCAGACCAACATCTTCCTTGCACTCTAGGTTCTGTATCTGGTTCAATAGAAATACATCAAACATTCTACTTTATAATATTGATAAAAGAGAAGGAAATTCCCAACCTACTAGATGTCCAGTATGAGTTCATGTTCTCTAAAATCAAAGAATGAATTTTAGGAACAACAGAGGTTAAGAGCAAAATATTTTTATTGAGAGAAAGAAAGCTTCTGTCTGAGAGAGACAGAAGGGATCCTGAGTGAGTCGCCAAAGACTCTTGTCTTTTCTAGGGACTTCTACAGAGTAAAATCACAAGGTGAGATGTCTAAAGTGGAAAAAATATGAGAGCTTGCAAGGTGGGAATAAGGTGGGAAAAACTGTGGTCAACCAGTAAGATTAACTTCTTAGGTAAAATTGATTAAATCAAGAACAAATGCGGAAGTGAGTCACGTAGCAAGCGGGCATGCTTAAAGAGCAGCGACTCTTCCTGTAGGAGGTTGGGATGGTGCCTCCTGGTTTCCTCAAAGAGATCCATACTTAATTACAATATCAATCCTTGATGTTTATACTTAGGGTCTGCTTGCATTGTTTTGCCTTTTGTCTTGAGATCTGGCCCGCAGTGGGAGGTGTCTGTCTCCTCCAGTGTTGTGAGGAATCTGGTTTTATGTACTGGCTCCTTTGAGGGCTCAGCCCTGTCTGACTGCCTATAATATATCTAACTAACTCAGCTGCCCGTAACAATATGAATGAGAGATTTAAGTGAATTGATGTATGTAAAATTCTTAGAAGAGGGTCTGGTAATATATTAGTGTCTTCATTTATTAATAGGATAGTAGATTACAAGTGTGGCTATAACAGTAGAAAAAGAATATGGGTGTTTCAGCCAGAGCATTTTAATTAAACCCTATAGACACAGAAAGATACTCTTTCTGAATAAAGAGCCCCAGTCTGTGGCTTCCAGTTTCATATACTAGTCACATTAATATTTTTAAACTCTCATGTGTCAGACCCCATTCTAGGGTTCTTTATATCCTATACTCATGTTCTAGTGAATCAAATCTGAATAAGAATGAGAAAAGATCAATGAACTTACAAAATCCCTTAGCTGATTTATTATTAATCTAACAAACACTTTCCAGTACTTTTTCGTCAACGTTACTCCATAAATCAGAAGTCCTTGTAGGGGTAATAACAATAACAAAACAGAGACTTTGCAGTTGTTTTTATGCTAGTGGCATCATGCAGAGTAGTACTATAGTTCCTTTTCTGGTGAATTAAACTAATAGGATGTCACATAAGTTAAAAAGTGCAAAATAATGTTGCGCTGAAACACATGGCTAATGGATGGTAGGACTCACCCTTCTGTTCAAAAACATATTCTTTGTGAAAGTTATTTATATAACTAAAAGCTTTAAAGACACCATGGGTATTTATTAATATTATATATTAAATAACCAATAACATTGTTGAATTTCAGTCCTTCACCAAGGTGAAAGACTCAAACAGCCATATCTGACCAAGTAAGGTTAACTGTCGAAATGTTATACTTAAGATTCACATGAAGCAGAAAGGATTTACCATTGTGCAAATACTGCAGTGCTGTGATTCTCATTACAGGAAAAATTTAGTCTTCTCTAAATCTCTAAATCCCACAAAATATTATTTAAGACTAAAATAAGTATCTCCTTAGAATAAGTTATCTCCCACCTACAGAAACTTACACCCTTGATATAATTACTTCAGTACCAACAGCTCCTCCTATGAAAGAGTGTGAGAACTGAGAAGTCAATACATAAACCTGATATTTTTAAAGGAACCTAATAATAACAACATAATATTTTTTTCTTCTAGATGGTACTTTTACCTTCATCCTTTGCCTTTACTTTTACCTTCTTTCTCTTAATTATCCTGTGTAAATGTGTAATTCACCTATATCACTTTTTATGAGCTAAATATGTAGGTATGGAACTATTCTTTTACTTTACCATTTATTTAAATTTCTACAAGCAAATTATACAGAGTATAAGACCTGTATGACTATAAATGCACTTTAAATTTTATTAAAAACTTTTTATTACATCAACAAAAATCTGTTTATGTTTTTTATGGCTACAAAGAGGTTAATAGTGTCAATTTTTATTGAATGCTTACTGTTTAACATAAAATATAGTTCTAATATCTTAGTATCCAAAAATCATTCAGTAATTACAGTAATCTAATTTAGGGGAAATATTTGACACATATCTATAGTGGTAGTATATTTTAATAACATAATGATAAAAGTTAAAATGAATCTTGATGATGATTAAAGCTTGAGAGTTGCAGCATGATTTACTACTTCATTTAAGCAAAATAAGATACAGCGGCACAACAAAAGACTCTCTAAAGAGAAAAATCTATAAGAAATATCAAAATATCTTTCTTAAAAAGCAGTGAATTTAGGAAAAAATGTATACAGGCCAACTATGTATAGCCTATTGTATCTTTCATAGGATTAAACCAAAGAAGTGTGTTATGCCGAAAGTCAACAGGCATTTTTTTCAACCAGTACCTTTGAACAAGTTTGTATCACCTCTGGAAACATCTATGCCTTTAAAAATTCATCTTCCCAGAGGGGGCCACTTTTTTCTAATTCAGCAAAGGAGGTTCATGTAATAGCAGCAGTCCTGAAATATGTGAGCTGGCAAAATATTTTGCAGAGATCTTTTTTTTCAATCAAAGTTATCTGTAACTTTGATTCTTGAATTAATTTAAAATGTTGGCATACAAATTATCTTAGGATATATATGAGCTAAGTTTCCCACATATTTGATGTTTGCTGATCTGTTTTAACACTGAGATAGCAGCTCAGTTTCAATTTTGGATCTCTGCACACACAGAACTCATCAACTTATATGCTTATAAACTAAAAACACACACTTGACAGATACTACAGAAATGACTAAACAATGAACACTATCAAAATTTTGGCAAACATGTGGATTCATGCTTCAATAAAATGCATTTAGTTATTTCTCCAGACAGAGTGAAGGGGGAGAAATACGCTTCCAGGTTTGGGTATGACACGTGGAATATTCAATAGCATCAATAGAGACAAAATACTTCAACACTTGTATGCTCCATTTATCATAATCCTTGGTGGGAGTATAGTGATGGATAAATAAAAAAAAATAAGAAAACTTTTACACTGCATTTGTTAAAAACTTTATAATTAACATTAAGATATGGATCTAAATACACTTAAATGTAACATCAATGCAAAAATGAATTTTATAGCAACCTAATACCTGTAAGCCTGACCATTTGTTAATTATGACAGTGAATAAACATTTCTTTAAATGTGAGTATTCAGTGACATTAGTGTGACTTTTATGTATTTTAGAATTGTATACATCTATAAGAATTACAAATCACAAAAACATGGAGTTTATTGTTTATTATAATTTACTAATTTTGTAGGTGCCAATTTCTTTTGTGATATGTGTATTTTTCCTAACTTGATATTGCAGTTGTATTTTGTCATTTAATCTTATTAACTTTGGAATTACCACTTGGAAAGGAGAGAGTTTAAAATGAAGTAACCTTGTCAAAGTGGACACATAAATTTGAATAGAAAATGTTTATACTTTGGAAATGTTTTTTTTTGTAAATTTGTACAAAAGTTTATAAAACCAAAGTATATGCATCAAACTAATGGCATGTATTATTATAACATCTAAATTTATATCATTTACTTCTTTCCCTAAAGTCAACTCAATAAATTCATTTGTAAATGGTTTAATACTTGCATAATAACATTATAAATAAAACTTTGATATAAATAGAACCATTGCTTCATCAAAATAAAACATAAAGTTGAAAAACAAGATATTATTCTAGTAAATAAATCTTAGACTTATAGTCAATCATCTGAGATGACCTTTTTTTCCATATGAGGCACAGCATAGCACATATTGTTCTAAAGAGAAAGCTTGCAGTATTGTTTGACGAAGGCAATCTGTGAGATAGAGCTAGGGCATTGAGGACTGAGTACAGTGAGAAAAAGCAGAGGATGTCATGGGGCTACCATCCCATATACCTGTAGCCATGATTTCCCTAGTGCTTCTTGGCCATTGACAGAATGTTCTACTTTGGGATTTGTGAAGCTACCTAAAGATGAAGTATACACAATACCAACTATATCAAAAGATGATCTGGGAAATTGAATAATAGGGAAAGTGCTAATGATTCTTCTGCTTGTATCTTCACCTCCTTTTGAGAGAAAACTTCTAGGTTTCCAGGTGGATAGAGGAGTAACTGTTACTAGTCAGAATCTGACAGCCATAGATTTGATGCTAATGTGGCCTCCTCTTTCTGCTTCTCTGGGAGTGCTTCTGTTCTATGAGGAGCTCCATACATTTGCCTCAGTGATGTTCCCACATCACAAACGTAGAACTTCCCCAATACATCCACCTGAAAAGTTCCTGAAATGCTCTGGCTTTCTTCTCTGTGATAAAATAGAGAAATTTTATTAATTGTAAAGATAGCATTAGAAAAATTCCTAGAGTCAATACCACAAAATCTAATTTTGCTCATAATAAAACAAATACACTTCAAAATGTTCCAACACTACCTTCTGTGTATTCTCCATTGATTCTGACTCTAAAAGATTAGTTGGATGATTTAAGTATCCTTTTCAAACTCTTTAAAAATATCAACAAGTCATCAAATTAAATTAGGGGGTATATATGTATATATATTTCACTTGATGACTGGTAGAGATTTTCTGTACCATTTCCACAATATTCTCACACAAAGTTTAATGAAAAAAATTAAGGAAGACATATCTATTTGTTACTTTTTCCCAAAAACTTTTAATTTAAACAAAATGTGTTTTGAATTCTGGGCAAACCCTATAGAGTGCTTTGGCCAAACAGAGTATGATACTAAAATGAATAACACAGGATGAGAGTTAAAGGGAAGAGGAAGTTTTGGGGCTGCCTAGAAGAAGGGTTCTTAGAAATCCGTGTGCTGCATTTGTAGTAAAAATCAATCACAGTACAAGACCAGAGAATGTGATAACCAAGCCAGCAAAAGTTTTGTTCAGTTCAAGAGTTCTCTGAGTGGTCTGAATAAATTTGGCTGAAGTTTTTTTAAAAAAATTATTATAAAATAGTAAAATATATTCATATCAAGAAATGACATAATTCACCTGCAAGAAATATCAAATGCATTTTATGGATCATTATCTGTTGTAATATATATCAGATTTAGAAATGACCACAAAGGACATATCCCAAATACATAGCCATTTGTGTACCAAGTTGAAAAAAAAATAATAATGTGGCTTCTCATTGCATAGACTTGGGTTGCTGATGAATATTTAGTAGATTCATAAATTAAAACAAAGCAAATTCAAGAGAATCCATTTATACTCTTTGATAAACTAGTATTTTTACTTCAATAAGTTTCAAAAATGCAAAAATTAGTAAACATATATAGAGTCATCCACACTCATCCACAGTAAACAAAGAAAAGATAATGAAATACAAAAGGAAGAAGATATTGTCAAAACTACTTTCTCTAGTAGAAAGGAGAGCTTTTTGGAAAGATTATTGATATCAAAAATTTAATAAAATATGAATTCCATGAAATGACATGCAAGATGAAGTGATAAGAAATCAGATTTAGATCATTTGAAAATCCTTGACAGGCACCCAACATATGAAAAGCAGTGGATGAGATAGTAAAAGAGCTTACTAGATATAAGATTGCATTGAAATAATAAAAAAAGCATTAGAAACAGTGTATTGACTCTGGACAGAATCTAAATTCTTGATGATTTTCCTTTTAACCCCATACATTTTTGTTTATTTCCTATGATAAATAGGAACCTGTATGTCAATACTGAAAATAAAAGTAGGACCCTCTTTTGTATTGATTCACTGCAGGCTTGATCTCTTCTTAAATTTTTTTTTTCTATTTTAGTCTTCAGCCCAGTAGTATAGAGAAGATGGCTCTGCTCAAAAGTTAGCCTTAATGATCTGTCTCTTCCTTCATTCTATTCTGAAGCAAATTTGCAATGATTTAAGTTGGAAAGGGAGAAAAATACTGCCTTCAGTCTTTCTGGTTATGAGGGGTATTTAGACTTTCATTTTCCTGTGCTATGGTTTAAACCAAGAATGTCAACCAAAGGACTCCAGTGTTCATGGGGTGAAGGTGCTTTTGGATGATGATTGAGTCATGAGGGCAGACAGCTGACTTTTTGATGGGCGGTAGAGGCTGATCGCAAGATATATCGCCCTCCCTAGCTCTTCCCTTTTCTCTATGCTTTCTGGCCACCGTGACAGTAGCAGATTTTCCTCTCTGCCATGTCATCCAGGGAGCCAGAGGACTATGGGATGTAAACAAGAGCCTCCTTTAAGGCCTGCATGTTGACTACTAAGTTTTAACAATGAGGAAAGTAGCTGAAACATCCCTCAAATTCTTATTCCTTTCTTTCTTTCTTTTTCTGTTTTTTGTTTTGTGCTAGGAATCAAACTCAGGACCTTGTGCTTGCCAGGCAGGCACTATGCCACTGAGGTATATCCCTGGCCAACCCTCAAATTTTAAAAAGATCTTAAATCTTGTTTTTGTATTTTTAGAGATAAGAAAAGTAAGGCAGACAGCGTAGGTTTCAGGCTCCAGAACTTGGCTTTGCCTTGTTAGTTGTTATATCAAATAAAGAAATGCTATATTTCATAATTTGTTAATATGTGGTAATGTACACTTTGTGGTTTTACTTTGTAATATTGAGATTTTTGGCCCAAGAAATACTTCAATTTTATTTTCATCTTTGAAAAATAAAAAAAAGATGACTAATAAAAATCCATACTGTGTATGAGAGCACAGGGAAACATTCCAAAACAAGCAAAGGAATTGGAGAAAGACCAAAAAAATATGCAGAGATGATAGCTTTCAGAGATAGAAGATAGCTTCTAGAGAAACTGCATATATAATAGAGAAAGAAGGAAGAATAAATAAAATTTTTAAATCAATAGTACAGTGGAAAAATACACTAAAGTTGAAGGCAAATTTATAAATAAAATTGTTCACAGTGTTCTATGAGAAATAAAGGGATTCAAACCTAGACATCCAAACATTTAGAATTTCTATGGCACTTTTAAAGATTCATATCTTGGCAGGCAAGATATTAACCATGAATGATTATAAGAAAAATTATGGTGGTCTCAGCAACATTAAATTCCAGAGGACCATAAAAAAATATTTCATGTAAATATCAAAAGTAGACCCATCACTCTACCCAGGACATACATGGAGTCACATAAATTTTCATACTATATATTTTATTGTAAAATTTTATGGTTTCAATTTCTTTTGAAGAATAGTAAGATTTGGCAAAACTGGGTGTCATAGGGCAAGGTGAACGTCAGCTAGTGAGTGATGAATTGGTCTACCTCCCAATTCATTCTCTTCCATTGTTCTTTGCCAACACTTAGTCAAACTCTCAGTTGTTACTCACCCTAGGGTTTTCACTGCTGTTAATTAAAAAAATATTTAATGCACTTGTAGCTCTATCAAAATTGGAAAAAATAGAGATAAATGGAAATATGACACACTTTAAGAAAAATTGAGAGAAAATGTTTGTGTGTACAATTCCTTTTTAAAAGAAGTATTTATTTCATAAACTAAAGAAAAGCAAAACAAAAAATTGTTGAGCTTGTTTCTTGAGTTTATCTGATCTCTTTGTTTTTAAATATTTGAGGTTTTAAATGCCTTTGATCAGGTGTCCTCAGTCGATACTGGTTCCTAGGTCATTGATCAAAACCAGCACTGATCAGGGACCTGGCTGCATAATAGAGGTGTGCAGTGGGTCAGCAAGTGAAGTTTCAACTTTATTAATGGATCAGCCATGGCATTAAATTATAATAGGAACATGAAACCTATATGGACTGCACATAAGTGGGATCCAGTTTGTACACTCCTTAGGAAAATCTAATACCTGATGATCTGAGGGAGGTGAGGTAAGGTGGTGACGTTAGCACTAAGTAGATGCAAATACATATTAACATTAGCAAAGAGCTTTGACCACATGGTGATCATAATAAATCAATTGTTTGCTGATTCATATAAACACCCCTTCAGTGAGTGGCAAGTGAAAACATGCTGCATCTGCTGGTAGGACTTAAGTGGTAAGTAAGTTGGTACACACATCTGGTGGCAATATTTAAGCCAGAATCTAACACTAATTTTAGTCTGCACAAGACCTGCCCATTATTTTAGTTACAAGTTGTGTCTGTGTCTGTTTCTTGCCCTGTACACTTATACCTCAGTTACAGTTACGGTAAGAGCATAAGCTAATGCTGGCCAAAAGGAGTAAAAAACAAATCCTGCCTTCTTCGAAAGGAGGGAAGGACCCAGTGATGACCCAGCAGAAGCCTCTAAGACTTCCATCAAAAAAGAAAGCTGTATTTAAAAGAAAATACCAAGAGACCTATTTAAATTATGGGTTCAATGCAAGAGATGAGTCGCATTCTCCCAGTTTACTATGTATAAGTGGCTATTAGCTATCCAACAAAACCATGAAACCCTCAAAATTGCTTTACCACATGGAGACCAAGCAACTTGCGTTGAAAGACAAATTTTTCCAGTTTCTTTTAAAACATGAACAGGTAGAGAAGACACAATTATTGAAGGCCACCCCTTCATCAAGTTGGTTTCCATTGACAGCATTATCCTTAATGAATAACCATATTGCAAAAGCTAAGAAGCCCTTTAATGTGTGTGAAAGTTGGTCTGACTGCTTTTAAGGACATTTGTCAAGAAATTTTTGGACTGCAGTTGAAAAGATGGTATGAGTTCCTGTTTGGCTAGCATAATAACTAGATGAATTTACAAAATTGTAGAGATTAGTGAGGCACAATTTTTAGAGAAGATTGAGTCACTATGCTAAGCACAGTCCAAATTTGCAAGTCTAATGACGTTGAAAATGCAAAAATGCTTATTTTATGCAATATACTGTACTTTTAGAAGGATTTCAAGAGGATACTATGTGCACTTTTGCTGCCCACAAATACAGCAACTATGGAATGTTTCAAGCCTGTGAACTATTACATATCAGGAAAGCGGAATTGGTCATTTTATGTTGATATATGCACTGCCGGAGTAGCTTCTTTTGGTGGACACTGTCCTGGTTCATTATTTGAGTAAAAGAGTTTGCTTTGGAACATGAGTCAACAGACTGTGTCATTCAGAGAGAGATGCTGGCTAGCTGAAAAATGTCACCTTGGCTTAACAATGTTTTGCAGGCTATGGTTAAAATTATCAACCACATTAAAGTACATACCCTTAACTCATGTCTGCTTGTAGGCCTCTGTGAAGAGGTGCATACAGGACACACAAGTATTTTCTTAGACACAGAAGTGCAATGGTTTTCTAAAGGTAGATCACTGGTCAGTATTTGTAAGTTATGAGTTGCTCCAGAGATTTCTTTTAGTATAGCTGTCACTACTTGCAGTGTATGTCCGTAAAACTATGTGAGTTGCAAAGTGGGATTACTTGTGAGACATATTGAACCTGATCAGTAAATCAAAGCTGTCACTTAGGGGAACGAGTACGTGTCCAATTCAGCAGATAAAAGTGGCTGCATTCATAGCTAACTGGAATAATGATGAAAAGTGAATGATGCACATAGCTGCATGTATGTTTAGATGTGTGGGATTGATGACCATATTTCTAGGTTCTTGTTGGATTGTTGAACAGATCTGTTTGCACTCTCACTGCTTGAATGTCCACTTTGTGTGCTTTAATTTTGTAACTTGAAAAACTATTTCTAAAAGAACAATATATAATGTATCAACTAGTGATTTCTTACTGTTTATCTTCTTTTCTTGAAATTCTGTACTATTTCTACGTTTTTTCTGTTTTTTTCTCTTTAAATAAAAAAAGAAAAGGGAACACTGCAATTTTTACATGTTTCAAAATTAAAAGAGATTTTGAAATAAACTGAACTAGAGTATTTTTTCTTCCCAGCTTGTGCATGATCACTTACTTCAGCTTTCAAAAAAGTTTAGGCATTATTTTCTAACCACAGAAGACCCCCAAAATGGGAAGGAATGAATCTGTGACCCATTTGTGATAAACCAGGAGAATCAACTTTGTCTGTGCTGGAAGAGGATCAACAGCACAAGATTACAAATGACTGTAGCCTGAAAAGTGTGTTTGAGACAACTTCAAATCTCACTGTATTTTAGGCTGAAGTCAAGGTAAAATATCCCAAGAGTGCCACAAAAGAGTGCTGAAAAACCACCTTCTGTTCTCCAATATCCTATCTTTATGAAGGATAAATTTTTCAGCAGTGACAACAACCAGAATGAGATTATGAGTAGACTGAGCCTAAGCAATGCACTGCTGGTGTCATTGCCTTCTATCACTCCAGATGGGGCCTTTTAGTGGCAGGAAAACCAGTTTAGGGTTCCCACTGACTCTGTGTTATGTTGGGCTGCATAATGATTTCATTACAAATTACAGTCTAATAATAGTAAGAAAGTGCACAATAAATATAACTTGCTTAAACCATCCTGAAATCTTTTCTTTATCCATCTTTGGAAAAATAGTTTTACACAAATCAATCTTTCTTGTCAAAAATGTAAGAGCCTATTGGGTTCTGCCCTAGATTCCCAATCTCCCAAACGAGTGTAAAGCAGAGGTTAAATAAAAAGAGACAAATTGTATGATTTTTTAGGGGCTCCAGAAAGGTCAAAACCCTTTAATTAAGCTCATGACTCTGAGGGCTAAGACAAAGGCTTCTCGGGATCAGTTCACTTTTAATAGATCCATCAAGGGGCAGAGAAACTGAGGAAAGTGCAGGCAATGAGCAGGAGCTTGGGAGTCCCTTCAAGGATGTCTCCAAGTAATGAATCAAGTCAGTGTATTAGAACTGTCTTGTCATGAAGGCATGGTAGAAGTGAGACAGTAGGAGTAATTTCTGCAGCTGCAGTCTCTATCTACTTGATTGGAGTTGGAGCCAAGTGTCCGCAGCTGTGGCCTTCTCTTGCCCTTTGAGGTATCTCTGGCCTCACAGGCCACTACAGGTCTCAGCCAGGATCAGTGAT
This sequence comes from Hydrochoerus hydrochaeris, assembly GCA_004027455.1. NCBI lineage: Eukaryota > Metazoa > Chordata > Mammalia > Rodentia > Hydrochaeridae > Hydrochoerus > Hydrochoerus hydrochaeris. The sequence continues at coordinate 13,069 of PVLA01013892.1, read as the reverse complement.
TCATAGAGATTCACTTACTGCTCCTGTCGCCAGGCAAGGGGCCAAGGCCTAGGACAGACTCACAGATAAACATAGAAAGTCAATTAGTAAAATTTAAATCCTGCTCAGAGCCGCTGTGTAGCGGTCTCCAACAGGAGCCTGCTGCCTTTGACAATTTGAAGTCAAAGTTTGGTGTCTACTTGCTTTACTTTTTGGATAGTTATTTAATGTAACAGAAAGACTTTCTCATATATGCAACTTTTCACAAGTTACAAAGTCAATTACTACTTCCTGAAAAAAACTAGTAAGGAAAGTTTTATACTTATAAGAAATTAATATAAAAACTTTTACTTAAGAATATTGGATTTATCCATGAAATCAATTTTAGGTAATAAAATAGATTACATAAGATAGAAAAATAAAAAAAAATACAGTAAGGATTCATGTAAATAGGAAATGAGTTATACTGTAGAAAATATAACTCACTTAGATTGAAAAATAGAATAAAAACATTAGTCATGGATAAAATTCTCCAGAGTAAACATCTGATCCTGGAGATGTCGCCCTCAAATCTAGTCTAATTGTGAATTAATTTTCTTTAAAAATATATTTAAATTCTCCATTTTTACTTATATATTTTCATCATTTTCTAATTATGAGAAAATATATATTTTTTTATACAATGGAGTATTACCCGGCTGCAAAGAATGATAACCTAGAATCATTTATAGCTAAATGAATGGACTGTGAAATCATACTCCTCAGTGAAACAAATGAGACATGCATGTATATATGTCATACTGTCTCTGGTGTGAGAACTTGAAAGTATATATGTCATACTGTCTCTGGTGTGAGAACTTGAAAGTATAAAATCTTTAATAGATATTATAAAATAGGAAGAAATTGTTCAAAAGGAAAGGGGAGCTGTGAGGGATATGACAAAAATAGGATAAAAGAAACAAAGCTTTGTAAATAAGGAGGGGAAGAAATGCTGAAGGGAGGGGAGAGAAATATAGAATAAAAAGAGGAACTAAGATATATCATGTACAAGTACAAATTTCCTATGATGAATATGATCATTACATATACCTAATGGTACCAATAAACAATTTAAAAATTTTAAAAATAAAATACATATAGAAGACATTTTATGTAACATTGTTAAAAATTGATGTGATAATGTTCCCAAATTGAAATGCAATAGTGACTAGCATATAGCATTTCTTACAATGTTATTCAATTTATTTAAGATGAACACCATAATATCAAACTGCTAATGAGTTACAACAGTTTATCCAATAGCCTAAACATGTGAGCCAACTTTATAGGTCTCAGAAACCATACTTTGATTCAAGTACTATAAGGTAGCATGCATTGTAGGTTAGAAACTACAAAAACAATTGTATAACGAGAACTTCTTAAATGAATAGATGAGATAGTTGTTTTATGGCATATTCATAAAAATCTTATGCTGTCAGTATTCTGTATTAAGGAGAAAATATCTAATTTGACTTTTAGTGTTGTTGTGTGGTGTTAGTAGATGAATGTACATCTTTAGTGATTGGCTATATGTGTTATAAAGACATAAATTTATAATATATATTATAAATATATATTAAAATTTTATAAAAGTATATAAACACAAAAATAGACCAATTTTGGGGGGTATATAAATATATATATAACCTGAACTAAGTTATGATTCCAAATAAGCATCTCACTTTTGAAATGCTTGCTTTTAGAATTACTACCAAAATCAACTGATATAAGTTTAAAAGAATAAAGTTATTTAACGTTAACTAGAAACTATCTAAAGCTCCGGAAGAACAGATTGGGAGGAAATTATAGAAGAACAACAGTGAAATTGCAAATCAGACAAACCAAATTTGCTCTAATTACATATTTATTTATTTACTATGTATCTTACTAAAATGTTTTTCACTTATTCTTTTCAATGGAAGGAAATTTTAATAACATGATTAAAATGATTCACCTCTTCAAATTCAGAATATCTTAAAGACTCGAGAGATTTTAAAGATGTTTCAGGTTTTTACATTATATAAAACTACTCAGTTTAAGAAGAAAGAAAACATGAAAAACAAAAAATGAAAGAAGATTTCAAATCTGAGCATTGGTTATATTATAATGAAGCCAAATAAATGGAGTAATAGTCTTAAATACTTATTTTTAATGCAGCAATGGTATAAGGTTATGTTGAAACTTGCTAATTCCACGAATAGAGATTATTTTTATTCTGAAATTAAAACACACCATATTGAATAATATGAGTAAGGAGAAATGGCTTTGGATTACTCAAACTGTGTCCTTGTCCTAATGTGATAGAAGCTGAAGATCTGCTGTACAATATAGATAAAGTAAATGTTTATTTTCTTGTTTTTATTTGTTGCTTTCATTCAAATTGATGATTATTCATACAGTGTAATGGTTATACAAACTTACAAAACAATTCTTTGAAACGTTAATTTTATGGAAAACATGCCGTCTAAGAAAAATGTACCTATAAATATTTTCTTTCAGAAAAAGCAGTGTAAAAGAGTGCTTTTTTGGCTCAGATAATACATTCTGATGGAATTCATACAATCCCACAGGAAAAGCAGACATTTGGTAAGAGGAAAAGAAAGATGTGTAATAAAAATATATATAATTGCTGAGTTGTGTTATTTCTTGGTTTACAATGACCTAGATCATTGGAATGCTAAATATCAGAGGCAATTTTTAAAAATAAGGCCTTGAAAAATATTACACATTTATTCCAATGTACAAAAGTTTTTATTGAATTTTTTTATTTTCAAAGAGTTAGAAGAAATAATCAAATATTGTCTTCACTTACTTCCCATATTATTCATATTTTGGTCACCGTGACAAAACTCTTGAGACAATCAACATATAAGATTTTGTCTCCCATTTTCAGGGGTTTAGTTTGTCACTAAATCTGTTGCTTAGAGTCTATGGCAGCTCAGTGTTTCCTAGTGTAAATATAAAGTAAAGGTTTGTACTTAAGTTTGCAGTGAAGCAGAAAAGAGAACAAAGGTCTTGAGTATAAATAACAGCTGTAACGGCACAGGTCTAATGACTTAATTCCTCCAAATTAACCCACCTGAAAGGATCTACCACTTTCCAGCCGTGTCACATGCTGGGGACCAAGTATTAAGGACATGGGCTGTAGGATAGTTCAGATCCAAACTATGACATCTCTTTACTCCACAGTTCTATTTCTTTAATGCAAGATTTATTTTCTGATATTTATTTGTGATTTACTTTCTGATATTTACTCTAGAAGTATCTAATTCATTGTTTTGCAAAGTGTGTAATTGCTGGTTCTTTTTTTAATTTTAAAGAGGAAAAAATTAAAAATAACAATGAAACAGTTTCAAAACAGGTTAGTAGGACAGGTACAATAATTAAAACATTTGTTTATTGTTGTCTTCATAGAAGTTATTCAGAGTATAAGATATAGACATGTCCAAATAATGTCAGTACATACTTTTCTTTTCAGTATCTTATTTATATATCAAAGATACTTATACAAATAGTTTCTCTTAGTTCTCTATGTATTCCTTCTACCTTTCTCCTTTCTCCCATGACAGTCTGTCTTTTCTTTTGAAAAATTTCTTTCCACTTCACAAGATCTATTGTATATTTAGGATTTTGTTTACTCGTTCAGTTTCTCACACTAGTGAGACCATGCGATGTTTACACAAATGGGTCTGATTGATTTCACTTATGTGTATGGTCTTTTGTTACATTCATTTACCTATAAAAGCCTCAAGTTTATCCTTCTCTATGACTGAGTAGTACTCCATTATATATATTTAAAAAAACCACTTGTTTTTTATCTATTCCTCAGTTGATGGGCACTTGGGTTTTTTCTAAGATTTAGCTATTACAAATTGTGCTACTATAAACATGGCTGAATATATATTGCTGCGGTATGATATTTTTAATTCTTCTGGGAAGATAACAAGAAGGGAAATAGATAGATGAAATGAGATGTCACAACTCATGTGGCTCTTGAGGTCCTTGAGGTGAAGGACCATGAGAGGGTGAGAAAAGAAAGAGACAAGATCTGGGGTCAGGTGGAGCTCTTGCCCTCCTGACGAGAGAAAAGGAACTGCTCAACCACTGTGGCACATTTATTTACATACTCAGAAGGATAATGTCAATTTCAACCCTGCTACCTAGCAATCCAAATCTTGGATTGTGTAGGGGTTTGGTATTTTTCTGGGCTGAAGTAGCTCCTTCAAGTGGTTTGCTGCCCTGGGTTCTCTTTCTTCTTGGGACAGCTATGCTGTGGACATGCTGCAGCCCTGCATGTATAGTCAATTTCCAGCTTCAGCAGCTCCCAACAATGACACATCTAATCCTAGTTTTAAAAAAAATCTTCACACTGATTTTCACAGTAGTTGCACCAGTCTGTAATTCTATTGCCAGTGGAGAAGGGTTCATTTTTCTCCTACAACATTTGTTATCAGTTGATATTTTGATGACAGCCATTCTTTCTGGGGTAAAATGGAATCTCAGTGTTGTTTTAATTTACATCTCTTTAATGACAAATGATGTTGAACATATGTATTTGCCATTTGTATTTCATCTGAGAGGTGTGCATTCATCTCAGACACAAACTTTTGGACTGAGTCTTTGAAATTGAGCGATCTGATTTTTTTCAACATTCCAAATATAAATCCTTTGTCTGTGGGACAACTGGCTGTAAATTTTTTTCCCATATGTGGGTTATTTTTTCACCCTTGTTGATGATTTCTTTTGCTGTGCAAATGCTTTTTAATAAGGTGAAATCCTATTTGTTGATTGTCTATAATATTTCTCTTGTAATCTGGGTTTTGTTAGTTTCTGCTTATACTTATGTCTTTGAGATTTCCACCTATTTTCTCTTTCAGTATATACAGTATTTCTATTTTAATAGTTAGGTATTTGATCCATTTTTACTTTAGTTTATTGCATGGTGACAGACATGGATCTGTCTATTTTTATTCTTTGCCATATGGAAATCCAGTTTTTCCAGCACTGTTTATTAAAGAGACTATCTTCCTTCCAGTGAACATATTTGGCTTCTTTGTAAAAGATAAGGTGATAGGGAGTTTTTGGAGTTGTGTCTGTATCTTGTGCTCTGTTCCACTGATCCTCTGACCTGTTTTTTCCAGTACCATGAAGGTTTTATAACACTAGATTTGTAATATAATTTCAGATCTGGTATTGTGATGTCCCTGAGTTGAGTTTGTTGCCCATAATTGCTTTTGCTATTGTAGGCCTTTTTGGTTCCAAATGAATTTTAGGAATGTTTTCTCTAGATCTGTGAGGTATGCTAATAGTATTTTGATTGGGATTGCATTAAATCTGTGTATCAGTTTTGGAAGTATGGCCAGTTTGCCTATGTTGCCTCTTTTCCTCCAAGAGCAAGTGTTGTCTTTCCATTTTCTGATACTCTCTTTGTTCTCCTTTTTCAGTGTACTGTAATTTTCACTGTACAGATCTTTTACATCCTTTGTTAGATTGATTCTTAAGTATTTCAGTTTTAGGATGCTACTGTGAAGGTTGTGCTCTACCTAATTTCTCTCTTTAGAGACATGACATTTTTGTTCATGTAAAGGAATGTTATTGATTTTTGAGTGCCAACTTTATATCCCCTTACACTACTGAATTTGGATAATAAATGTACAAGTTTTTATGGAGTTTTTGAAGTCTTCTATATAGAGCATCATGTTATCTGCAAATAATGAATTCTTTCTTGTCTTTATTGCTTTTATTTTTTTCTCTTATTTTATTGCTCTTGCTAATGTTTTCAGACTTATATTAAATAGGTGTGGTGATAATGGACAACCTTGTCTTCTTCCTGATTTTAGTGAAAGCTTTTAGCTTTTAACCATGTAATATGATGTTAGCTATTGGTTTGTCATAGATAGCTTTCATAAGATTGAGGTAAAGACCATCTTTTCCAATTTTCTGTAGGGTTTTATCATGAATGGATGTTGGACCTTGACAAATGCTTTTTCTGAATCTATTGAGATGATTGTGTGATTTTTGTCTTTGATTCTGTTAATATGGTGTATTACACGTATTGATTTGTGTATGTTGAAGCATCCCTGAATCCCTGGGATCAATCCTATTTAGTCATGGTATATAATCTTCTTGAAAATTTGCTTCATTCTGCTTGCTGGCATCTTATTATGAGTTTTTGCTTCATTAGAGAGATTGGCATGTAATTTTCTTTTTTGATTGCTTTCCTCTTTGGTTTTGGAATCAAGGATTACTTGCTTCTGTGATTAATTGTGGGAGTACTGCTTCACTTTCAATTTCATTAAACAGTTTGAGAAGTAATGTCATTAAGTCTTCTGTAAATGTGGAATTTAGCAGTGAATCTATCATTCCTGGGATTTTCTTTCTTGGTAGATATTTAATCACATCTTTAATTTAATTGATATCAGTACATTTAAAATTTTTATATCCTCTTGATTTAGCTGTGGCAATTTGATTGTGTCTAGGAATCTGTTCATTTATTCTGTGTTTTCCACCTTATTAGAATATAGGTTCTTATAGTAGGTCATGATGATTTCTGGGTTTCTGAGGGATCTGTTGTGATTTCCCCCTTTTTTTCCCCTAATTGCTTGAATTTATGTTCTTTCTTCTTTCTGATGAGGTTGTCTAATGGTTTATCAATTTTATTCATTCTTTCAAAGAATCAACTTTTCAATTCATTGATTTTTAAAAAAATTTTTAGTCTGTATTGCACTAGTTTCTCTTCTTATCTTTAAAATTTTCTCCCTTGTATGAATTTTGGGTTTGATTTTCTCCTTTTCTAGAATTTTCACATTCAACATTAGGTTGTTTCTTTAGCTCATTCTGTTTTCCTGATGTATGAGTTCATTGCTGTAAATTTTCCTCTTACTACTGCTTGCGTTGCATCTCATAAGCTTTGTCATGTTGTATTAGCAGTTTTGTTTAACTGTATGTACTGTTTAATTTTGATACTCTTTTTTTCCCTCTTTTTTGGTACTGCCACTCAAACTCAGGACCTTGCCCTTGCCAGGCAAGTACTTGTGTTGCTGAGCTATATCCCTACCCCCATACTGTTTAACCTTTAATTTCCTCTATGATCAATTGGTTTTTAAGAAGAGTATTGTTCAATTTTCATGTGTTAATCCAGCTTTTGTGATTTCCTTTGTTGTTTATTTCCAGTTTCACTGTGCTATGGTCAGATAGTATGCATGATATGTTCAGTTACTCTACACTTAATCTAAACATGCTTTGTCAGTTAAAGCGTGGTTTATTTTGGAAAATGTTCCATGTGCAGCTGAGAAAAATGTGTATCTAGATGTTTTGAAATGGAACATTCTGTAGACATCTACCAAGTCCATTAATTCACAGACTTGATTTAGTTGTAATATTTTGGTTGTTTGTTTTTTTAATCTCGATCTATTTGTGAGAGTGAAGTATTAAGTGCCCACACAACAATTCAGTCAGTGTTTGCTTGGTTTTTCATATCTGTTAATATTTGCTTTACCTATCTGGGTGAACCTGTGTTGGGTACATAAATAATTTTATAATTGTTATCTCTTCTTAGAGTTTTCCCTTAACAAGCATGCAGTGTCTCTTTTAATCAGTTTTGGCTTAAAGTTTGCATTGTCTGCAAACAGAATAGACACCCTTACTTACTTCTGGGTTCCTGTGGTATGGAGAATTGTTTTTTAATCTTTAACTTTTAGTTTATGAATTTCTTTATTTTTGAGTGAAATATGTTTCTTGAATACAGTGCCTTGTTAGATCTTGCTTCTTGATACACTTTGCCAGTCTGTTTTTTGATTTGTGAGTTGAGACCATTTACTGATATGTGTCAGGTTTCCTTCTCATATTGTTAGCCTGCTGTTAGTTGCAGGTCTTTCTTCTCCATTTAATTACTTGCCCTGCCTATCAGCTTGTTTCTACTGGAGTTCATTGTTTGTGGTCTTTGTTGTGTGTTTAAAGTATATTCTTCAGAGCATTCTGTAGCTCTGGTTTGTTCTTTGTTATGGAAGTATCTTATTTTTCCATCAATTTTGAAAGTTAGTTTTGTTGGGCACATCAATCCAGTTTGAAAATTGTTTTCCTTTAGAGCCTGAAATACCTTATTCCCTGCTCTTCTTGATTTGAGGGTTTATGCTGAAAAGTCTGCTGTGATTTTGATGGGCTTTCCTTTTATAGGTGATATACTTCTTTTCTCCAGCTGCTTTTGATATTTTGTCCTTGTGCTAAGTTTCTGATTATTATATGGCTTTGTGTAGATTTATTTTGGTCATGGCTAGTTTGAGCTCCATATGCATCATTTATTTGTATGTCAAATTCTTTATCCATGGTTGAAAACTTTTCTTACATTATTTCTGTGAAGAAGTTTGTCATGGTTTTTGTACTGCTCCAGCTTTCTCACCAATTCCAATCAATCCTATATTGTTCTTCTTCACTTCATTCTGCAGCTATGAGACTTATTTTTAACAGTCTGTTGAGATGTTTAAGATATCTTTCTTTTCCTGGTCATCAGTTGCATTCCTGTCTTTGAGATATGATGTTCTATCTTCAACTTCATTCAATCTGCTATGTACATTTTCAATGGAGTTTCTAAGCTCTTCAATTTCTCTTTGACTCGTTTAATTTATTCCATTTCTTGTCTATGTTTGGCATTCATGGTTTCCATCATTTTTCTGAGATCCTATACTTGTTTATCTGTGTCTGATTTAATGTCTTTTATTTTGATGGTCATTTCTTTTGGCACCTTAGAGATTAGTTCTTCTATGGGCCTCTTCCATTTGTTTTTTCACTTCTGCTGCTATCATTTCAGAGAGTTCCATTTGTTGGCTTCTGATTTTCTCTATCTCTTTGTGCTCTGGACTTGTCTTGGGTGGGCTGGGCATTTGGGATTGCATTTTGTTTTTGTGTTTCATCATTTTCTATTTTATTTCATTTTCTGTGTTGATGCCTGTAGATTTATTATGTTAGATAGCCTTATCACTGATGTCAAGGCTTTATGAGGAAGTGTCTGCTTCTCCAGAAGTCTTCTAGATGTATGTGGGTTTTGGTGTTTATGTCTATCCCTAGAACCTAACTTCCCAATATATTAAGACTGAAGAGTTGTTATTTATTTGACTTAGGGCCCATTCCTTTGGTACTGGACTGTGATGATGGTTATGACTATGTACAATTGCAGTGTTGTCTTACAGTGGGGGGAAACCTAGTTATATCATGCATGGAATCTTTTTTAAAATAGTGCAGTTGGCAGTAACAATAGACTCAGGTACAGCCTGGCTACTGGAAAACTGTGATAACTATTAGTTTGATATCTATAACTATAGGAGGAACATCTACAGAAATATAATATAATCCAACCTATACCAGGAAGTTGTTTGCAATGATTTTACACTTAGGTGAGTGATAGTACCCTGTTATGTGTATGTGGTGTTGGTGGTTCAGGAGGATAATGGGTAGGATGAAGAGATGAGTTAGGTTAACTATAGTAGGAGCAAGGTTGGAGGGCACAGGAGGATCATCCAGGTTTTGGGTAATTGTAGGATACAGGATGGAAGGATTGGAAGAGAAAGTCTAGGAATTTCTAAGTGGACCCAATTGAGGAGAGACAATGTTTACTCACATGAAAATATTATAAAGTCAAGCAAGATAGTTGACAGAAGAGTAGAAGAAGATGAGTAGAATAAAACAAAAGAGAAGACTGGAGATCGCCCATTGGTTTATATTACTAATGCTGCATGGACTATTTCCATACCTCTCATTTTGTCTGTCCATTGTGTGCACCTTAGTCAGGGTTCTACTGTTTCACTGGCATTTCCACGGGTTTCCAGACCCTGAGTCTCATCAGTAGAGAGAGGTGGATGGAACTTAAACTTCTCTAGGCAGACATGCTGTGCTTGGTCAGTGGAGGAAGGGAAGAGCTGAACTCAGACTCTTCTTGCTTCACTGTCTTGAGGTAACTGGAGGGTGAGGGGAGTGTGAACTCACATACCTGTTGCCAGCACCAATGTCTGGGGCAATCTATTGCTAGTTCTTAAAATATCATTTTTTCTTTTTTTACTTTCCTTAGAGTTTGTTTCCAAATATACTGTACTTTAATAGACAGACTATGTTTTTGGCCAAAATTATATTATTTTTAGAAGAAAGAAGTAGACATTACAGAACTTGACTTTGTTTTTTTTCTTTGTCAACTATTAATTACCACAAAATTACTTTGCATTGTGTGCACTTTAACTGTGTGATGTGCTTGCAAATTACAAAGTAGCACTGAAGATTTAACTAATTAACCCCTGTCAGTGAATGAGCAATGGAATGTTATTAAGGTTTCCTTGTAAACAATAACAATTGACATCTTGAAGGTTGCATCCCTACCGCCGTAAGGTGGTCTGGGCATCTCTCAATGTATATCTAAAAGAGAATATTGGCAAAATTTGATTAGAGTTTATATGCCACTTGCATTATTTTATGTTCAATATGAAATGAATTTTCTAAAAATGTAAACTGTACTTGGCAAGATGAATGGCTGCAAGCCCCTCATAATGTGTATTAAGAACATCTGGTTTCTAAATGGCCCTTGTTTTCATCCAGATGTACATCAGAGTAGAACTTCTGTTTCATTGTTGGTGGTGATGTGTGTCTAGAGAAAGACTTGAAGAAAGGAAAAAGGAACACAGAAGGGCATTTTGTAGGTTTTAAAGACTGAGCTGCTAATATTTCAGTAAAAGTAGTGCTGCTAAACTGAATGAAATATGCATTATTTTAAGCCATTGATTCATTCAATCATTTATTATTTTAGTGAAACAATAAATATTTAGGAAGTGCACTAGATAATTTGTGACTAAAACTATAAGACTAGAAAGATTTTTTTCCTTGTCTTTTAAGAGGTAATTAGTGAGAGAAGACAAGATGGCCGATCAGTGAGCAACAGAATACAAAGGCTCCTGGGAGAAACAATTCATATGCCAGAATAAAACACCCTGGAGAGACCCAGACAGAGGGAGATGAATCCTCTTGACACAAGAAGAAATTAAAACGTAAAAAAACTCATCAAATACTTCGGGACTACAACTGAAACAGCTAAAAATTAAGGGACACAGCATTTTCATGATGACCCGCCAAGATTGTACCAGTTTGAATCCGTGTTGGCAGGCAGAGCTGCCCAAACTCGTTCCCACTGCCACTCACAGGAAGAACGGCAGTGCTGAAGTTGGCGGTTGGTGAGCCCAGTGGAGAGCAGAGAGTGGAGCTGGTTGAGGAACCTTCATTGATCCACAGTCAGTCCTGGGAGTGAGACCCCCACCATGGGAAGGGCATGACCAGGTGGGCGACATGTTGGAATCAGGCAGGAGGAGCCTGGACTGGGAGTGACAGTGACTTCGGTTGGCTGCTCCCTCCCCAGAGAAGATTCATGTGATTTGCTTGGATTGGATTGCACCCCAGGCCGGGATCCAATGAGACGTCCCAAATCGATTCCCTGTGCCTAGCATGCACTGACTGGGTGATCGCCCCTGAAGTTTGGCTGGCCTGGTGGGGAGGGGCAGGCATATGAAGCCTGCTGACACCTCAGTAACAAAAGCAGGTGGGATACAGCAGAGTTCCCTTGCCAGTGTGCTTCAGAGGAAATGTGGCCAACAGGGAAGGGGCTGGGACCTGCACTGTAACCTGTGTGGAGGAAGCCAGGCCCATGACAAGAGAGAGAGGCAGGAGGAGGCCCCCTGCCCAGAACCCTGAGAGCACTGATCCAGGAGAAGGAAAAACAATGGAGCCTGAAAGCAGCAAACATGCAACATCAGACATGGCTTCAATGGACATTAAGAGATATCTTTGGAACCTTGTAGAAGAGCTCAAATCTGAAATATTAAATCAGGTAAAGCAGGATATGAGTAGAGTAATAAAAGAAATACTCTCAGGAAGCATCTCTCAGGATGATACAGATGAAAAAAGGGAGGAACACAAAAAAAGGAGAGAAACATTCAATAAAGAAAATATAGAATACATGAAGCAGATTCAAAGAGACTACCAGGAAATTAAAAACTCAAGTGAAAGCTGGCAAAATGCCTTAAAAGAAACTAAGGATAGACTATCAAAACTTGAAGATAAGTTTGCAATGTGTGATCATGAAAGGAAAGATCTCTTAAAAAATAACAAGGAAACATGCAGTAGCAACACAAAGGCTAGAAGATGACAAAAGAATCTACAGTTTAAGAATAAGAAACGTGAATGAAGAAGCAGGAATACATACATGTGAATTACAAAGGCTATTCACAGAAATAATTAAGGAAAACTTTCCAAGCATTGGAAAAGAAAATGACATTCAGTTATGTGAGGCATACAGAACTCCAGCCATATACAACCAAAACAGATCTACACCCAGACATATAGCAATCAAGATACCAGAAATTCAATATAAAAACAGAATATTAAAAGCCATCAGAGAAAAGACAGATTACCTATAAAGGTAAGCCCATCAGAGTCACGGCTGACTTCTCGACACAGACCATCAGATCAAAAAGAGCTTGGAGTGAAGTCTTCCAAGTCTTGAAGGAAGGTGGCCTCCAGCCTAGACTGATGTGCCCTGCAAAACTGTCACTAGAAATTAATGGAAAAACAAGATGCTTCCATGACAAAGAGGAACTGGGGGAGTTTGTGACCACCAATCCAACCCTGCAGAGAATGCTGAAGGACATTCTAGAGAGAGAAAAAAAAATACCAGGATTTTAGGAACAGTGGCAGAAAGGCCTCAATTAGTGGGGCAGGCAGTAGAATGAAGGAGAAAACTAGACAAACAAAGGCAGAAAAGTAGCATAGCAGAAATGAGGCAGAGAAGGATAACTAGAAACTAACATAGATGGCCTTGATACACTATACTGTTAATAGTGCACCAGGATTTAAAACACACATTACTCACACTACTCTGCTTAGATGTATTATATTCTGTTCCTGTCATTCTACCTGTACTAGATTTGAGGGCACAGACAGTAATCTTGAAAATAACAGGATATAGTATGGTAATCATCCTTAATTTCCTATTAACTTAATCTAAAGCTCTGTAAAACCTACA
>PVLA01013891.1:0-33985 GCA_004027455.1 Hydrochoerus hydrochaeris | reverse complement strand
GCTAATATAAAGAGGCTGTCTTTTCTCCAGTGCATATTTTAACCACTTACTGAGAATCAGATAGGTGTAGCTGCAGACGCTTCTTTCTCATCCATGTTTATCTGTTGGAAAATAGCGCTAGGATTTCGTTACCAAGTCTCTAGAGAATATTTTTAGCTCTTACAATGCCTGCAGCATTGTTCCTCCTGTTCACGATGGCTCCAGCTGCTCAGGGTCTTCCATCCAAAGCCTCAATACGGGTGTTAGGATTCTTTGCTCTAGTTCTTGGAAAAATGTCGCTGGTATCTTGAAGAGAGTTTCACTGGAAATGTAGACCATTTTTGATAGTATGATCCTTTTAACAACATTAAATATACAAATCCCAGCACACAAGAAGTCTTTCCATCTTCTACTGTTCATCATTTCTTTCTCCAGTGATTTGTAACTGTCATTGTAGAGATCTTTTATCTCATTGGTTAGATTTATTCCTTTATATTTTACTGTGTGTCTGTGTGTGCATGTGTGTGTATTCTGAATAACATTGTTTTCCTGACTTCTTTCTCAGTGAATTAATATATAAAAAACCTACTAATTTTTGTATGTTGATTTCTTTCCTGCTACTCTGAGGAATTGATTAAGAGACATTTACTAGACTCCAGGTTTGTGCCATTAGAGACTCGTGCCATCTGTAGACAGGGATAATTTGTCATTTCCTGTTTGTGTGCCCTTTCTTTCCTTCTCTTAAAGTTTCTGTGTTCAGCTACAGTACTGCAGCCCCTACACTAACTGTACACAGAGCCACTGGGTCTCCCACAGAGAGGGCGGGGTGAGCACAGCTCTCCTGGCAGAGTGAAGGGGTCCTGGTTTCAGCCACCCCAATGAGCCCCGCGGCACCCTCAGCACCCTGACAGGCTGTGGTGCCCATAGCAGCCATCGAAGGGCACTGGAGGGCAGACCCTCCCCCTCACAGACACGGACTGTCACCATCGGGAGAAGAGACCTCACTGGGTAGACCCGTCTAGGAGCAGTAGGAGCTCTGGGTGAGAAAAGAAAGGCAGGAAACATTCTGAAAGTACCGAACCCAAGGTCACCTCCAGTCCGCATGGAGTGGAAAAGCCATGGTGGTCAAAGGTGTCTGGCGCACCTCTCTGAAGTTCTCCACACAGCAAATAGCCACAGTGCATGCCTGGATAGCAGTGATGATTTCGAGGTGGGGGACATGCAGGCCTCAGGCCCTCAGCACACAGTGTGCCCCCAATCCTGGGGACCACAGGAGCACCCTGCTCTCACCACAGCCCTCACCAGCCTGTCCTGTGCCGAGAAATCCGCTCCTGCCCTTGTCGCACTTCCTGACCTCTGCCTTGAGCCCGAGAGCATGCGTGCTGACTGCTTCAGAGAAACCCAGGGTAACTCATGGTCGCTATAGCACCAACAGCACTGTAGCTGTGACACGCACACTCCATGGGCTTTGGTGGCCATGCTGGCTTCGTGTAGACCATAGAAAGACACCACACCATTAATGTCAGAGGGGAGACTCTGAATTAACAGGACCCACAGTCACCCCCTGAACACCTGGGGAAAGTTTCTGTAGATACCACAAAACCTGAAGCAAATGGAGCTGCTGTAGTCAAACCCCCTGCTGAGGTTACTCATCAGGCCACTCAGCTCTGGGTATACTTTTGTCCGATAAATCCCTGCCATTCTTGTTATATCCCAATGTTCTGTGCAATACTGTCTCACATGATCTCTCTAGCTGAGGCCAGCATCAGCTGGTCTAAACCATTTTCCATGGTAAAGAAAGCCCACTTCATAAATGGGGTACTGGGGACCATGGGGAAGAGAACAAGAAGTCAACAAGAGGCAAGCCCTTCCTGCAAATCAGCCCCACCCGTGGGCTGCTGGGGGGACACCAGGAGCCAAGCCCCCCATAAGCTACCGACTGATCCAGAGGAACACAGGCTACTGAGATAAAATAAAAGTTAATGTTCACAGCATTCAGGCTCCACTGACTTGGCAGGTCTAAAGCCGGTGTCTGATCATCTGTTCAGAGGATAGCAATACGCAGTGTGCCACCAGGGGGATCTCCCTCTGAAGGTGTAGCCCGGGGGATTCCCTGCTGTCCTGTTCTGAAGGCTTGTCCCATTTTCACTGTTTTTGTTGGGTTGGGTTTTGTTCTGTTTTTCTTTGTTTGATTTTGTTATATCTGATGTCATGGGCAGCTATTTCAAAGACAGCAAGGTATATCATTTTGGATTTACTCTTATTTTGTTTGGAGGTCCTGTATTGCATTCATTGTTATGTTTTTATTAGTTCTACTTTGTTCTGTTCTGTTTGATTTTTACTGTTTGAAGGTTTCTGCATCTATTTTGAAGACAAGAGGCATTGGGGTAACCATTGTTGTTTTCCTATTGTTTTGAAGTCCTGTGTCACTTACACTGGTTTGTTTTGATTGGATTTATTCTGTTTTATTTTGCTTGGTTTTATTCTTTAAAATAAATTTTTAAAAGGGAGTATTGTCATGTAAAATATGTTATAACACTGCCATAAAGCTGTGCAACTGTAGGAAAATAAATACATAACCATGAAAATGCTTCTCAGTATTTTAAAGAAATGATGTGTCTGCTTAAAACACGCTGTTTTATATGTAATTAACTCTAGAATTTTTAAACAAAAATTCCCCTGTGGTTGGCATCAGCCACCCTGCGAACAAACACCACCGGCTTTCAGAGACCTGGGGTCCGTGCTCTCCTCTTCTCCTCCCCTGGCACATTCCTCAGGGTGAGACTATTCTGAACACTAGTGATCAGGAGGAGGGGAATTCCCCACAGAGCGCTCACCACCCCCTCCGCGAGGCCCTGAATTAATGGTCTCCCTGCGCTGGCTCAGCTCTCAGAGGACCCCAGCTCAGAGTCCCTGTTCATCTCTCTCTCCCCTGCCTGGACTCCATCTCTCCCCCCTCGCTCTCCAGGAAACCCGGCCTCTGCAGAGAAGCTGCCTCACCAGAGCCGGCCCCAGCATCCCGCGCTGGCCCTCACTCCTTCGTCTCTTCCTTCTGCTCCTCAGGGTGAGTGAGTGGGGGCCTGGCTGCTCCTGAGCAGGGTATTCATTCTTCCTCCTCCAGGGGGCGCCACGCAGAATCACGGGAGAGCCCCCTCTGTCTCCCTCACCCTATGAGCGTGGACTCCTCTTGGCCATATGCAGTGAAATCATAGGAAGAGGAAAACCTTTTCATATCTAATTATAACCCCCAACCCTGTATCACCACACAAGTTTTCAGGTCCACAAAAAGATGCAGACTGGAAAACTGTGCACATCCCAAAAGTTAGTGGCAAAAGTCCTTACGAGGAGACAGAGAAAATAGTACCCCCCAAAATGCTGCTTCTCTACTAAGCAAAACAGAATACAACATGGGTTGTGTGGTGTCTTAAATGATGGTGGAGACTGAGAAAAGTGAAATTTTTAAACTCTAGAGTGTTAAATTAGGGAAGAAAAACTGACAGAGTTTCTATCAGTGAAAGAAGTGCCACTCACACTGAATCCAGAGGTTAAGGGACCTACTTATTTAACAGCTGCTGCAGGTCAAAGCAAGGGTGGGGAGGGCAGGAAACTTAACCTCAGGGACTCTGAGTGCTCGCAGGCGGAGGGGAGACCACAGTGCAGTCAGAATTCACAGTCACGTGTGGGGACAGAGCCGGGAGGACTCAGAGGATCTGACCCCAGTGCAGGGCCGGGAGATGCAGCCTCCAGCAGGCCAGGGTGGGAGCTGGAGAAGCCGGCTGGGCAGGGCCCCTGAGGGCTGGTTCTGCACAGGAGTTGGGCGGGGGTGGAGGGGACCCAGCTGGGGTGAAGGTGCAGGGTAGATGGAGACTCGGATCCAGGGTGTCAGAAAGAGCCAGAGACCCCTGCCCTTGGTGTCAGGCCCCCTCTGAGGGTGACCACAGAGGGTGACCACAGTGCAGACACCAGGCTCCCTGCTGCTGGGCTGACCCACTATGGTCAGCACACCAGACCGGAGGCCTCCAGCAGAGGAGGTGGCAGGGCACATAGGCTGTGCCCATGGGACCTGAGTGCTTTCCAGGCAGCAGAGTCTCTCCTGGGCCCTAGAGCTAGTAGCTGGGGTGACTGCAATGCTGACACCGGTGTCCGCAATGCTGGGGCTGCAGGCCAAGGGGCTCCTGTTCCTTGCAAACAGTCGTCAGGCGGGAAGGAGGGACCGGTCACAAAGACAGCGCTGTCGGGTGCTGGGTGCCTTGTCTAGGCCCCGAAGACCTGAGAGCCACTCAGTGACCGGAAAAGCCCCGCACACGGAGACCCACAAATCCTTAGTGGTGACCAGCACAGAAGCTGCTCTGAGGCCTCCCCTCCTGCCACTATCACCGTCCCCCACCACAGGCAGTCAGGCTTGAGGGCTTTAAAATGAAGAAGGGTGAGGACGCTTGCAGTGTCCAAAGGCCACAGAGCCAGGGACCCTGAGGGGTGACAGTGTTGGCACCTCTGGAGTCGGGATCCAGGCACAGCCTGAGGTGACTGCAGTGGGGGCACAGCCGCCTTGAACTCAGTCCTGAGCCATCCTGCGGGCTCCTTGTGTTTAATTCTCAAATGCCAAGGAGCCAGGGGAAACCAAGCCGGCAGTCACACTGCTGTCACACGGCAAAAGCTCTTGAGAAACCTGCTTCTCTGCGCCTGCTTCTTTCCCAGCCCAGAATGAGCCCCGGATCCCCTGCGCTGGGACCCACTTGAGCTGTGAGGCTGTGGTGCTGGGCTTTGGTGCTGGGACCCACTTGAGCTGTGAGGCGGTGGTGCTGGGCTTCTGCTCACCTCGTTTCCCTCCCACTTTTCCAAGGCTGGAACCTGGTCCGCCTGCAGCAGGCCATGGTGGCCATGGGGTGGGGACGTCTCTGCAGCCTCCTGGTTCATCCCGGTGTGCAGGTCCCGTGCAGAGGGACCGTGGGCTCACACAACAGTGCTGCTTTAGCCTCGTGAGCAGTCATCATGCTGTGTCCAGAGGAGTCATACCTCCCTCCCGCCAGCAGTGCTCTCTCCTCTCTGCATCCCGCTCAGCGTTTCTATCTTTGCCTGGCTCCTCGTGGCCTCCCCAAGAGAAGCAGATTGAAAGAGACAAACACCCCATGCTCCCCTCACGTGTGCAGGTGAAACAGCTGATCTCCCGGAAGCAGGCTGCAGGGTGGTGGCTGCCAAGGCTAAGGTCACGCTTCCCAGAGGGCTGGTGTCAGAGGCCACAGGAGCAGCCGCAGCACACAGGGAGGAGAAGCCTATGGCTCCGCGTGGAGGCTGCAGTCGGTGGGGACGCAGTCACACGGGGCAGCGTCACGTGGGTGTGACACGCTCCACCACTCAGCTCTGTGAGACTTTAACCTTCACACAGGGCATGTGTGCTGCGACACCCTGTGCTGTATGTAATAAGTAATTTTATATCGAAGGTCACCATAAAATTTGCAATGTATTTCTTCCTTACCCTAAATGGACCCTTCATACCTTTCTGGACCTTCCCTGGTGAGAACACTGCAAATTTCATTTCTCTCCCCTCCACATGGACATGCATTGCAAGAACGGTGTTTCTAAGTCTCTCTTGCTACTCCACGCTGAGATTCCAGACCAAGCCTGTGTGTCACAGCTGCAGATTCTGCTCAGCCTTCCCCACAAACCCTCCAGGGGGTCAGATTAAAACGCTGCCTAAGCACACTGAGAAAACGGATGCAGCTGGGCAAGGTGGAGTGTGTATTTTCTCTGAACTTCATGGCCTGCAGCCCCAGAGATGGCAAACCTCTTAGAGGTTGCACTGATAACAAACAGCAAGGGGTGGCACGCATGCCATGGCTTTCCCACCACTGCCCAACAGTTCCCACTGATGAAGCGAATTTCCTCAGGTTTCCTCATGCTCCCGCTGATCTATTGGACACACCTGTGCAACCCATGAACACTTTCAGGTGTTTTCGTTTGTTTTGTTTTGTTTGTACTGGGGATCAAACTCATGACCTGTGCCTTCCAGGCAGGCGCTTGTACTGCTGAACCATATCCCTGGTCCAACTCTAAGTTATTTCTGACACCTGTCCTCCCCAAAGAAGCTGCCCCTCCCTCATCTGCAAAGGGAATCCTGCAGCAGTGGCAGCTCAGCGTGCAGGCAGGCTGGCTCCTACCCCGGAGGCAGTGGGAAAAGTCCCCGCCTGGGCCTCGGGGGACCCGGGCTCCCTCCTGTTAACTCTCTTGGCCATTGCCGGGGTCTCTGCCTCGGCCTCTTCTGTGTTGACTACGCATGCATGCAGCTGTTCAGCCCCAGCGGATAATGCACAAATCGTGTGTGAGCTGGGTCAGTCCGCGGTGTGAGATGAGGGCACAGAGGCTCTGGTGATTGCTGCATGGCAGGCGCTCCTTGTCCTGCACTGAGGAAATGGACCCTGGCGCAGAATCTTCCTCCATCACTGGATGTTGAGTGCACTGTGGTTTTGCTGGTTTTGTTCTGTTGGCTGTTTCTTACTCACGAATCCTCGGAAACTGTCTGTGTCCACATGGCTTTTCTTCCCCCGGTCAGGCGCTGCTGTTGACTGAGCTACTCCAGACTCTCTGAGGTGAGCACTTCTGTGAAAGTAGGCTGATGCCCAGGGTGGTGACCTCCCAACTCTAAATGCTCAGCATCAGTCTGGTGGGCAGAGCTTGGGTTGCCCTCGGTGGAAACACTGGGCCCCTCACCTGTACAGCTCGGCCACCCAGTATCCGGTCCTCACTCTCTGAATCATCCTGTCCTCTAACCTTTGCTTAGAATCAACCTGAATTCCACATGTTCACTGGGCAGAGTCCAAGGAACCCCCTTACTGCAAGCGGAGGGAATGGGAAGGCACACACCTGTAATCCTAGCACTGGGAAGGCTGAGGCAGGGGGACTGCCCAGTTATGTAGTGAGTTCAAGCCCAGCCTGAACCACATGCTAAGACTGTCTCAAAAACAAAAGAGGATGTGGAGCCTCAGCTCAGGCCAGGCAGGTCCTTGATATTTCACTGCAGAAAAGCACTTCAGGAAGAATCAGTGAGTCATAGGCTGATTTGTTTCTCAGCGATAGAAAGCAGGAGAGAAAGGGACATGGGGATGAGGAGCTGCAGGAGGCTAGCCTCTGAGGGAGGGGATCAGCCTGGCCCACAGACCACGGATGTAGGTCCAGGTGCTTTAGTCCATGCGGGCCAAGGCCGCCTGGGCCTGCGGAGCACCCTTGCACGTTTGGTTTTGCAAGTAGCGGCTCGGCAGTCCGACCACTAGAGGGAGCTGTGCCGTCTCCGGGAGACCGTGGGAAGAAAAGAGAGCTGGAGGAAAACGTGGCAACAGCTTCGTAAACGGGGAGGAGAGAGGGTAGAAACGAAGGGAGAGATGGGAAAAGAAGTAAGACACACTATGTTCGGGTCCAGATTCCTTACGATCAGTGTGATCGGTGTCTGTGATAAATATGTGCCAGTAAAAAGCAAAGTTAGAAACATAAAATTGAAAACAAGTGGAGAAGGGGCTGGGGACACAGCTCAGCAGCACAGCGCCTGCTGGGCAAGCACGAGGTTGTGAGTTCAGTCCCCATTAACAAAAATAAAAAGATAAAAAAGAAAAGAAAAGAAAAATCTGCAGTGTCCACACACTAAGGAAAATGACAGAAGTCTTCCAGGTGGTACTCGGTAGTTCAATGTACTTGTAAATTTATTCTCTTTGTCTTCAGTCTCTAAAAGGGGATGAGACAGGTTATGTAAATTTAGGGATAATCACCTTTTTTGCCAGTTTTTAGGCAGACACTCCGTGAATGACCAATACGCCCTTCAGAGTGCAGAGCAGGAGTGTCAATCAAAGTTTTAAGGTAAAAAAAATGGAAGGTCAACTTCATTCTCCTTCTCGTTATCCATTGGCCTCTGCAGGTATAACTGAAGAGTTACCACTTTTTAGGAAACGCACTCTAAGCCCCAACTGTCTCAGAAGAAAATGCAGATCATATTTTTAATGACCACCAGGTCAAAGTCTCAGGACTGCACCTGGCCTTTGTCCACGTGATGGCCTCTCACAATCTCAACACGACTGGACATACCTTCATGCCATTCTTACAGACTCTATTCAGTCATCATTGATGAGATTACCCAGGGGTTTTCACCAACCTGAGCACTTAATCCCAGGTTTCAATCATTTCAGATTTTGGGATTTTAAACTACTTCCCTGGAATATAGTGATAAATTTTGAATTACCAAAAATATTTGGCATTTCCACACTTGCAAAAATAATATGCTATAATATCTAGAAATGTAACGAATTCAAATGATGTAATAATATTGATAGATGCTTGCAAATCAGTGCTGAAGTGCATTTCTAGACTCCACTTTTCAGCATGAGTTAGGTTGGATTTTGCAGTGATCCCTTCATTGTCCATCAATTTAAATACAAAGAAAAATAATGTTGTTACTAATAATTTACTAGAGAAATCCAAAGGCAGAAGAATCCTAAATTGAGTATAGGACCTGGAAAACTGACAAATCTGAAGACAAGAGCAATAAAAGATGGCAGAAAAATGTTCATACACAAAAGCCTGTGGACACAACAAACCAGAGCAGCACAGCCTGTGGGAGAGCTGAGGAGAGAGAGAAGGGCAGGGGGAGCACCAAGGAAGGAAGGCCTCAGCTTTCTAAGACGCTGAGAGACGAGAAGACAAACGGCCACGGAACTCAACAGCTCAAGGAGGAAGAGCGGAAAGAACTCTGCACCACAGGCAGTGAAATCATGACGCAGAGGACCAAACACAAAGGGTTAATTTGAAAACAGCCAGAGTTAGGTCACACGCATACAGTTCTTAGTCAGCATTAGCTGGTTATTTCTCATCATAAATTTTTACAATAACAAGTGTTGGTGAAAATGGAATAAATTTGGGTCCTTAAGCTCTGTGATGGCAATCTTAAATGGCACAGATTCTATTAACACCATAGAAATAGATAAAAATAAAGGATCAATTGCTCTAGCAATTCTACTTTCAAGTATGTCTTCAGAAGATTGGGGAGCAGTCTTGAAGAGGCCTTTTGCACTAGCATTCATAGAAGCATCATTGAAATAACAAAAATACAGAAGCATCCCAGGTGCATCAATGAGTGAAAGTGTAGGGAACATGTCATAATTGCATACACTGCAAGATTAATCTGCCTGCAAAAACATAAGAAACTCCATCATGCTGCAGCATGGACGAGTCTCAACCATGTCATATATGCCAGTGCTCTACAAGCTCCAGACAAAGAAGCTATACTGTTCTCTGTGCTATGAGGTATCATGCACACAAATGGAAATTACCAGCCAAATGCTTTATCTGTATGTATACATGCTCTCCATTGCTCACATTACCTCCTGGGCTCTGCCTCCTGTCAGATCATCAGTGGGATTAGATTCTCATATGAAGGTGAATCCTACAGTGAACTGTGCATGTGAAGGATCTACACATGTGATCCTTACAGCAATCTAATGCCTGATGATCTGAGGTGGAGCTGAGGCAGTGATGCTAGCACTGGAGAGTAGAAGCAAATGTAGACTAACATTGGAATAGACATTTGCACAGACTCAGATCAAACACTATCTTTGAGTGGCAGGAAAAGGTAAACTCCACCTGATGCCCAGGAGCCACAGTAGCAAGTGAGTTCATGCACTTTCATCATATGGTAATGACTGGTGGCAGGATTTAAGTCAGAGTCCAGTGCTTCTCAGCACTCAAGACCTCTTTGCTCTATCTCTGCAGTCCATAACTTTACTGAAGTTTCTTTTCTGGACACATTCACAGTGTTTTAAATCATTCTTCTGGGATATTTGCTCTTCATTCTCAACATAAATCTGGCAAAAAAAAAACCTAACTGTAGCCATGCCACCACTTTAACATAAGACTGCCTTGAAATTTTTTCTCTCTAATTAACTAGTCCACTGCCATTAATCCCAGTCTCAGGCAAAGCCTCTGGACACAAGCAAAATGCAGACGAAATTTGTGCCAGGCTATAACACACACTGTCTGGAGTCCAACAACCAATGCAATCTTTCTTTCCAGGAGAAACTTCCTCAGCCTGATCTTTATCAGCATGATTTCCATCAGCCTTCTGATCTCCTGAACTCTGATCAGAATCTCTCTAAGGCATTCCATCTCTACCTATTCATTCAGCATCTCTTAACCTTTCCAAATACTTCCCACACGTCATCCCCAAAAGCTCATGAAGCACATGGTCAGGTATAGTCACAACAATAATCCCACTTCTCTGGTTCAAAATTCAGCCTTACTTTTCTGTGAGTTCTGAGACAAAATGCCTGATGCTAAAAACTAAACGGGAGAAAAGTTTTGTTTAACACACAGTTTATAAAGATTTTGGTCCACAACTGGCTGGTTCCAAGAAAAGGAGTCATGACAGGCCTCAAAAATGAGAAACACTCATGGATGTCAGAATGTAGCAAACAAGGGACGACCCCAGCCCTCTATCACTTACTATCCAGGCTACTTAGAGCAGGCAGCACTCACACCCTTAACCCTAGAGCCTCTGAGCCCAACATTGCACCATGAATCAACCCCAGCGTTATGTACTCTAGATCCAGCCACCTCTGAAAAAGCCCGACCTGTGACCATGTGAGGCTTTGTGTGGACATCTAGACAGAAGCCATAACAGTACACAATAAATGCAGTGCATTCAAAGCATCCCAAAGCCACCTCCACACAAGATTTATGGGAAAATTCTCTTCTTTGACACAGGTGGTAGAAAGGTTGGGAATCACCAAATGAGTGACATCAGCCAATCACATTGCTGCAGATAGCACAGAAATTGGTCTTCTGAGGTATCTACAGACAGCAAAACTATACAGATGGGAAGTGGAGAGGCACATGGCAGAGTCAGGCACGGAGACTGAGGTTGTTTCCCAGGTCTGATCTGAGCTTTGTCAGGTGAAAAGAGGTGTCGGGATCACAGAACTTGAGTGCACACAACACCATTCCACTGCGAGCTCCAAAGTGGTTAAGGTGAGAGAAGGTTTTGTGTGCATTTCACCATGCTGAAAACAGGAGCACAAGTAGATGGTTCCCCAGAATAACTCCATCCCATGGCCTGTGAAGCTGAAGAAGTTCATAGCATGTGAAAGTACACTAGCCCTCTCACCTGCATCCTGCTCAACTGAGCCCCTGGGTACCTTAATCTACTGCACTAGAAACTGAGACAGGCTTTCCTTTGACGACACAGCTGAAAGTAGCACCTTCAGTGCACAAACCCATATGGTACCCTCTATATGACTACAGAATAATAGCATTAATGAGCCGATTGGAAGACACACAGAATGGAAGGAGGGATGGAAAAGAGAGTGATCAGTGCAGAAAGTCATAGACGTCTGTTTGTCTACAGATAACTAGTTAAGTAGGCCTAGCTCCATGTGGAATCTCTCATAATATATTTATCCACCATTATCCCAAATGCCAAGTTGAGGGTTAGTGCACTGTTATATACAAATTGAAAAACATCTCCTAGAACTCTGAGGTATTATTGCTCCTACACAGTGAAATGTTTGAGGACACTGCATGAAAAAACTGAAATGGAAACACCATGTATATTCTCAATATCTATCCTTTTACTTTCAGGCCTATACAAGGCAGATGCCATGGAAAGCGAAAATGCGAGTTTTCCCAACACCTTCATCCTGCTGGGCTTCTCAGAGTTTCCCTGGCTGGAGATGCCCCTCTCCACAGTGGTCCTGGTCTCCTACCTCCTCACTCTCATGGGGAACAGCTCCATCATCCTCCTCTCCTTGGTGGACCCCAGACTCCAGACACCCATGTACTTCTTCCTGGACAACCTCTCCCTGCTGGACCTATGTATCTCCTTCACCATTGTGCCCCAGCTGCTGGCCAACCTGTGGGGACCAGACAAGACCATTGCTGCCTGGAGCTGCATCACACAGGCCTACCTCTTTCACTGGATAGGCTGCACTGAATGCATCCTGCTGGCCGGGATGGCCATTGATCGCTATGTGGCCGTCTGCCGGCCCCTCCGGTACACGCTCATCATGCATCCCTGGCTGTGTGTGCAGATGGCAGCTGCCTGCTGGTCCAGTGGCCTGGCCAATGCTCTGATACAGGCCACACTCACCCTCCAGCTCCCCCTCTGTGGACACCACACCCTGGACCACTTCTTCTGTGAGGTTCCTGTGCTCATCAAGCCGGCCTGTGGGGACACCACTGCTAATGAGCTGGCTTTAGCTGCTGGAGCCATCCCTTTTGTAGTCGTGGCTCCTCTGATAGTGGTCATCTCCTACGCCTTCATTGCTATGTCTGTATTTAAGCTACATTCAGCAGGAGGAAGGCACAAGGCACTCAGCACCTGCAGTTCCCACTTATTGGTGGTAACCTTGTATTTTGGACCAAGCATCTACATGTACCTCCAGCCTCCTGCCAAAAGTTCCCAGGGCAAATTCACATCCCTCTTCTACTGCATTGTCACCCCACTGCTCAATCCACTCATCTATACCCTGAGAAACAAGGATGTGAAGAGAACATGGGTGAGAATCCTACAATCTCAGAGCGGAGTGAAGCCATTAGAAGCCAGATGATTTCTTCCTTTCTCTGGGAGCAACATACACAGATCAGTTACTCATGGCTTTTCTGCTTTTCCAGATGTGTATCCATGACTTCAAAGAAGAGGTTCCTTCCCCAAGTATCAGTTGATCTGTTCTCTTAAATTATGTTTTCGTTGCTAGGACAAATACCCAACACCCAAAGGTTAAAGGAAGAAAGGCTTACTTTAGCTCACAGTTTGTAGAGACCTCAGTCCACAGTAGGCTGACTCAGTGCAGGGCCAGGCAGATGAGGCTGTTTCTGGCATAGTAGCAGAAAGTAGCAAGCCATCAAGGGGGGCCTTTACAGGTGACCCAGTGACCCCACCCCTTCCTACCACACTTCTGCCCCCAACATCACACCCAGCTATTAACCCACCAGTAGGCTAATCCAGCATCACACACCCGTGGTCCAGTCCTTACCACTAGCCCCACCCATAAAGTACAAGCCTTGGTGGGCAAATCTAGATGTAAAGATTTTTACATTTCCTGTCTGTCCCCAAAGACTCATGTGCATTCCGTTAGCAAAATGCGTCTAGTTCATCTCATAGTGCTGCCAAAGTCCTAGCGGTTTCAGCACTGCTGAAAAGTTCAAGTCCAAATTCTCCTCTGACATTTAAGGCAAACTCTCACCTGTGAGCCTCTGTAAAAACTTAAAAGAAGGTTTAAAAATTCCAACATTCAATAGCACAAGATAAATATTACCATGCCAAAAGCTAAACGCAGCTAGGGACATAGTCCAGCAGCACAGCACCTGCCTGGCAAGCCCAAGGTCATGGGTCTGATTCCCAGTAAGAAAAAACTACAAACCTTTAAACCCAAAAGTAAAAGCAGGGGACAGAAACAATAGGGCCAAAGCAAGACCGACATCCAGCAGAGCAAACATGAGTCACTTAGTTCCATGCCAGGCACCCAGAGCAATATGTGCAAGCTATAAACCCCAAGGAGCTTGGTCAGCCTGGTCCAGGGGCACTGCCAGCACTTGTGGCCCTTACAGCCTCTCTCAAGCCGGCTTTGCTCACTGCTTGCATCTTTCCTCAGACAACCCACATTCCCGGCTCCCAGCATTCAGGAGCCTACACTGCACCTTTGGCTTCACGTCCACGGCTTCACATACTGCTCTCTCAGGGACACGCTGTATGGCCTTCCAGGCCCGCTGAAATCTGAGTGAAAATACAGGCAGCTAAGTTAGAAATTAAATAAAGTCAGAGAAGGGCTGGGTTCCCAAGGAAGTCAGCACAAAGATAAGGACATCAGAATTCAGTCTGAGGCGCATCTTAAGAAAGCCAAACCTCAAAATAAGATGCAATGGCCAGGCCTCCCCAAGGGATAAGCAATAACTTGAGATTATATTTTAATGAGCACCACCTGGTCCAGTAAGTCCAGATAGGCTTTAGTCTCCCAAGGGGATGGGTGACCAGAGCATCTGGACCCAACCTTTCCCAAAACGCCTTTTTTCTTTCTGTGTACCCTTGCTATGTGACTCATTTCCCTATTGGGTCGATGTTAGCTATTGTTGTGGTCCTACAGGTTGATGGCAGTTTGACCTATGTTGTACCCGTGCTGTGACTTTACTGTATAATTACCCCTAACAATGGGCTTTTGTGGTAACACACTTTCAAGACCCCTCCATTTTCTCAGGAGCTACCTCTCAATAAACTTTCCTACCCTTAACCTCTGTTGTCCCTCATAATTTGTTCCTCTGTTTGGGGGACATGTACTCAGCACATCTGACATCTGGCTGGTTGAGAGGTATATTTCTCCTATATCAGAAGCCTTCCTGACCCCACAACTCTTGCATCCTGCATGCACCTGAAACCAGAACCATGATGGTTGATGCCAGGGTCTGGAGTAGTAACCAGGCTTCTTTCTCTATTGATTGTAGCAGTTGAGTGTCCAGATTGCTGAGTGCTATGAACCCAATCCTGAGGAACACATTTCCTAGGTCACTGTCATCCTGGAACATGGTGCCCTATGACTCTATTTTCAAAGCAAAGTCTTTCACCTTTACAATTTTGAGGCCACAAAGTGTGGAGTCCTGCTAGATTTTGTGATACCCTTAGACCATCTTTTCTATTGTCCTGTTCCAAAGTACTTGGCTTTTTAATGCCAAGCTTTTCAGCAACTAAATTCTTCTATGATCCATTTCTGTAGGCTGCAACTTTACCAATGCTTCCATTCTGACCTAACTCAAAACATTTTAAATCATCCTACTGGCCTCTTTGTTCTTGATTCTCAAGGTAGAGCTGACTAAAAACCTCCAACAGTACCTACCCCACCTCAAAATTTCTTCTACAAAATTAAGTATTCCTATACCCTTACACTCAGCCTCCCCTTAAGTCTCTGGATAATAGCAAAATGCAGACAAATTTTCTACCAGGCAGTAATACACACACACATCCTGGAGTCCAAAGGCAGTCCTTGTGTTATTGCATAGCTCCTTCTAAAAGTGACTTGCTGATTAAACGTTACCAGGTTCTGGGTTGCTTGCCTCTCCCTCTGGAGTTAGATCCCAGGTTCTTCTTGTCTCAAACAAAGAATTGGAAAAAACAAGTGAAAAGCAATGACCAAGCAAAAATGAAGAGTGAGAGAGAAGCTGGCTCTGCAGAGCAAGTATGGCCTGAGTAAGAGGAGAAAAATAATAGAAAGACAACCTGGAGAAAGCAGGTGGGCTACCGCAAAGGAAGTCTCAGCAGCAAGTTCTCCTGGCGTCTGGGTCTTTCATGTGATCTGAATCTCAAGGAACCCTGTGAGAACCTCTGCTTGCAGGTCCTGACAGATGGCACAACCATCCCATGCCTCAGGTTGATGTCAGATCTAGGCCGTCCTGCTGAAAATCTACCGGAGTTATTGAGAGAAATCCATCAGCAGGGCTTTGGGAATTGTTCTGCACATGTGTTCTATGATCTTATAATTAACAGGCCACATCTACTTCCCCAGCCAGCTCTGCCACACCTTGATCTCTTAAATCACTTGTTCCCAACTGAAACCTGCTGAGTCTGATCTGGTTTTTTGGGGGGGAGGGGGTTGTTTGTTTGTTTGTTTGTTTGTTTTTTGGTGTTTTTGAGACAGGGCTTCACTATGCAGTCTAGGCTGAACTTCAACTCACTTTGTAGCCCAGGCTGGTCTTGAACTTGCAATGATCCTCCTGCCTCAGCCTCCTGAGTGCTGGGATCATAGGTGTACACCACCATGCATGGCTTTACTGACTGCATTCCGGTCAATATTATGGTCTTCTTAACTCTGACAAGATCTCCCACCAAGCTTCACTTATAACATTCTAAGGCTGCTTCTAAATCTGGCATCTCCAAATCCTTCTACACTCTTCCCCCACGCCAGTTCCAAAAACTTCTGAATGACATGGTCAGACAAGGTCACTGCAACAACTCCACCCTTGGCACCAAAATCTGTCTCAGACTCTTTGTCATTGCAGGACAAATTGACCCTACCCACAAATTCAAAGAAAGGGTTATTGTAACTCAGTCTGTAGAGGTTCATTTCAGAGTCAGCTGGCTGAAAAGCAGAATGGCTGGTAAGGAAGGCTTGCTTACAGAGGCCAGGAGACAGGTGGGAGTTAAACAGGGAGCACAGGTACCAAAGTTAACCTAAATAACCCGAAGGGGAGGGCCGAAGTGCTTTGATACAAAAAGGGCCTGAATAACTGGAATAAACACTCAGGCCCCAATGGATGAAAAAGACATAAAACAAACTGGAAAAAGCCTTGGAGGAACAAAATGCAGACCAGCCAGCCTGCTTTCCAGACATCAAATGCCAGGCAGCACCTAGCAGCTTCCCTGCATTCTGTCACAGAATGCGGGCTGTCTTTTCATGCTACTGATAATTTCTTTGGCTGTGCAAAACTTTTTGATGGGATGAAATCTCAATTGTTTCTGTTATTTCCTGCATGTTTGGCAGTTTGTTCAAGAAATTTTTGCCCACACCTGTATCTTCAGGTGGTCCATCCACTGTTTCCTACAGTACATTCAGTTTTTCTGTTACAAAATTTAGATCTTTGCTCCATTTAATTTTAGTTTAGAGCATGATCTTTGGCATGAATTTGAGTCTTTTCTTTCCTCTTTCTGATAAGGTGGGCTAAGGATTTATCAATTTTATTTCATCTTTCAAAGACCCAACCCTTCAACTCATTGATTCTTTGTATTGTTTTCTTAGTCTCAATTGTATTAATTTCTGCTCTTGTCTTTATAATTTCCTCTCTTGTACAAATTTGGGGTTTGATTTGTTCTTTTTCTAGAAGTCTGAGATTCAACATTAGGTTTTTTATTTGAGTCTGGTTTTTCTGATGTGAGAATTCACCACTATAAATTTCCCTCTTAGGACTTTTTCATTACATCCCATATGTTCTAGCATGTTATATCAGCATAAATTATAGATAGTCTTTTTAATTTCTTTATCTGTCATCCATTGGGTGTTCAATGGGCTCACTTCCACTTTTTTGTAGGTTTTGTGTTTCTTTTGCCACTGATTTCCAATTTCATTGCACTATGGTCCTATAAGGTGCATGGGATCATTTCAATTTTTTGCATTTACTAGAGCATGTTCTATGGTCTATTTTGGAGAATATCCCATGTGTAGCTAAGAAGAATGTATATTTTGATGCTGTGGGGTGGAACACCCTGTAGAAATCTACCAAGTCCATTTCTTCACAGGTTTAGTTTAGTTTGGTTCAGATATTTCTTCTTTGATTTTTGTGTAGTTGATCTGTCTATTTGTGACTGTGGGGTATCAATATCCCCTGTTACAACTGTGTCAGTGCTCACATGATTTTTCATATCCATTAATATTTGTTTTATGCTGGGCATGGTGGCTCACGCCTGTAATCCCAGCACTCAGGAGGCTGAGGCAGGAGGATCATTGCGAGTTTGAGACCAGCCTAGGCTACAAAGTGAGCTCACGGCCAGCCTGAACTGCATAGAGAGACCCTGTCTCAGAAAGACAAAAATATTTGTTTTACTTAGTTGGATGCACCAGCATTTGCTTAATATGTATTTATGAATGTTATCTCTTCTTATTCTTCTCCTTCTCCTTCTTCTCCTTCTTCTTCAGCTTTTTCTCCTTCCTCTTCTTCCTCTTCTTGGAATTTTCCCTTAACAAGTCTAGAATGAACTTCTTTGTCTCTTCTGATCAGTCTTGGTTTGAAGTTAGGATACTACCCCTAGTATTTCCGGTTCCTGTTATATGGAGTATTTTTCTCCATCCTTTGACTTTCAGTCTATGAATTTATTTTTGAGTAAAATGTGTTTCTTATATGCAGCACACTGTTAGATATTGTTTCTTTATCCATTCTACCAGTCTGGGTTTTTTTGGATTGGTGAATTGAGACCATTTACATTGATAGCTATAACTGATACGTATTGGCTTGTCCTTCTCATATTATTTTCCTGTTGCTGGTTCCCTATCTTTCCCCAATTTTTACTGCTTACCTTGCCCAGTGGCTTCTTTCTATTGGCACTCTTGGGATTATGGTCACCCTTTTCTCTTTCTAAAATATCCTTCAGAGCATTTTAGAGAGCTTGTTTGGTGGTCATGAATTTCTTCAGTTGTTCTTTGATATGAAAGTATCTTATTTCTTCGTTCATTTTGAAAGATAGTTTTTCTGGGTTGGAGGTTGTTTTCTTTTAGGGCTTAAAATAGTTCACTCCAAGCTTTCCCTGACTTGAGGGTATATATTAAGAAGTTTTCTGTGATTATGATGCATATTCCTTTATAGAGGATTTGTTTCTTCCCTCTAAGCACTTTTAATATTCTGTTCTTGTGCTGAATTTCTGGAATTTTGATTATTATATGCCTTGGTGTAGAAGTATTTTGGTCATGGCTATTTGGAACTTTATGACTCCCTTATTTGTATGTTAAATACTTTTGCATGTTTGGGGAGTGTTGCCATTATTTCTGTGAAGAGGGTTTTATGGCATTTGTGCCATCTCCGGCTTTCTCACTGACTACAATGAGTCTCTTGTTCTCCTTTGCTCCATCTTACAGCTGTTGGATTGACTTTTTTCACACTTTCTTGGTATCTTTAAGATGTCTTTTTGTGGTCTCTTTCCACAATCCTGTCTTCTAGATCTGATATCCTATCTTCACCTTCATTCAATCTGTTGCATATATGTTCAATAGAATTTTTAAACTCCTGGATATGTGTTTGGATCTGTTTCATGGCTTCTGTCTCTTTCTTGTGTTGGGCATTCATGGCCTTCATCATTTTCCTAGGTTCCTTTTTTTTTTTTTATCTGTGTCTACTCTAGGTTCATTGGGCATGTTTTTTTATTTTGATTATTATTTCTTTTTTCACTTGAGAGATTACTTTTTCTATAACCACCTCCATTTATTTTTGACTTCTAAAAATTTCAGAAAGTCCCAGTGTGTGACTTCCAATTTCTTCTATCTTCTTGGGCTTTGGAGTTGTCCTGGGTGGGCCAGAGTTCTAGGGTTGCATTTTTCTTCTGAGCCTTGTCATTCTTTGCATTTTATTTTTTGTTTTGTTTCATTTTCTGTGCTGGTGCTTGTAGTTTTCTTATGGTAGATAGCTTTATCATCAATATCAAAGCTTCTCTAGGAAATGTCTATTCAAGAGCAGGTGGTTCTTGGTATTTGTTTCTATCTGCAAATCTCACCTTCCCAGTTTATTAAGTAGGAAAAGTTGTTATCTCTTTGGCTCAGTACCTTACCCCTTAGTACTAGCCTAGTGTGATGGTTATTGCCCCAGACAATTACAGTGTTGTCAAACAAGGGAAAAACACTGTATCATATCCTGGATAAAGAAGTACAATTAGCAATAACAACAGTATCAAGCACACCCTAGCAACTGACAGACCTTGCTAACTAGAGGAGCAAGCTCTACAGTAACATAACAAAGTCCAACATACACCGGGAACTTGTAAGCAATGAGTTTCCTATTGGCAGATTAATTTTATCCAACTGTGGGGTATTTAAAAGGGTTAGGGGCACCAGAGAAATAAATGAGGAGAAATATAACAGAAGCAAGGCTGTACAGCAAAGGATGATCATCCAAGTTTTGGGAAAATGGAAGGGAGTGGAAGACAGAAAGAATGAAAGAGAAACAAAAGAATACTGAAGCAAACCAGGAAGAGACTCACATGACAGTATCATAAAATCAAGAGAGATAGTTGAGGGAAAGAGCAAAAGAAGACAATTATAATAAAACAAAAATCAAGGTA
Organism: Hydrochoerus hydrochaeris; assembly: GCA_004027455.1. Taxonomy (NCBI): domain Eukaryota; kingdom Metazoa; phylum Chordata; class Mammalia; order Rodentia; family Hydrochaeridae; genus Hydrochoerus; species Hydrochoerus hydrochaeris. Next base: position 14,229 of record PVLA01013891.1, on the reverse strand, counting down.
GAAAACCTAAAAAGTCAAAAAAAATTAAAAACAAAAAAAAAATTCACCATAACCAGATTGATAAAGGCAAACCACTCTGAAAAAGGAAAAGAAAACAAGTAAAGTTGCTCTGGTGCTCACAGTTCTGTGTTAGAGTCCGGGTCAGACCCCGGAAATGTGCCTTGTAAGCCCATCGTGTTTGCAGTAGGATTTGTGCTGGTGCAGGTGGATCTCGGCCTCTGGGTGTGGGTGCTGGGACTGACCTTCAGCTGGCTATGTTCTGGATGTCCACTTCTCCTCAGGGTGGCTGTCTCTACGGCACTCTTTTAGGCCCTGTGGTATGCTGGTGGGAAGGGCCTGGGGCTGTGCTCAGACCTGTTTACAGCTGGCTCCTTCCAGCCCTTGCACAGCTTCCTCTCTTTCACACCCCAGCTGCTTTTCCCTGCTGATCGTGGTAGGGAGGGAATGTCCTTGTCCCACTGCAGACCAAGACTACCTGCCTGCTCATGCTGCTGGCCCAAGGCAGCCACTGGAGCAGAGTCTAGATGGTCCCAGCTCCTGGCTCTCAGCAGAGTTCCCCCCACTCTCCTTCCCTGCAGCCAGCAGTACATGGTGACTGAATGACTCCTCCCTCCTTCCACTGCACTGACTCTGGCGGGGAGTGACCCAGGACTGTTCTGCTGCTGGGATTTGCTCCTGGCCCTGCACCTCACTGCACCTGCCAGCTCTGTGTGCCACTGTGCTGGGCCTTCTCCCCTGGGGCACAGGTGCAGGCCACATTGGGCCTGCTCCTCTAGAGCATGGGCCACAGGGCATGCTTGCTTCTGTATCTTCTTAAATGTTTTAATCAAATGTTTCTGAGCAATGCATTCTTGTGACATCCTTTTCACTCTTGGATTGAAATCTAAAAGATGACATTAACTAAAGGATGAGAAATGGAGGGGAAGTAATGACTGCAGGTTCACGGTGGTAGATGGAGGAAAGGGACACATCCCAGGTCTCACACGTTTCCCTCTGCAGGGACTGGGCTGTGCCACCTTCAGTTTCTTCTGCCTCGGTTCTCTGTGCTCTTTCAGCCACTCTCACCCATGATTTTATTTTGAGTACACAACAGTGCTTTTCAGTAATACTCTGAAGGAAGTAACACTTTCTTACAGTGAAGTAGAAGAAGAGAGTTTGTAAAAATTACTGGGAACAGGTAACCCATTGGCAGCCGACCCTGAGCCCTCAGGTAGAAGCACTGCAAAAGACTGCAGATGAAAGCTGAAGCATGATTTCTGTGATGCTGCCTCTCAATTGTAAACTGGATCAAGTGAGAGATACCGGCCCAAAGTCTCATCTGAGACCCTAGGCAAACTTCACTGTGCGCTGCCCATAAGGTTCAAAAAGCACAATGGCATAGGGTGAACATTCACATTCCAAAATGGAGAAACAGGAAGATAAAAATGAAATTCCAAAACCCTTCAGGGCCAAGATTGACTCTTCTAGCTCCATGTCTGGCATACAGGGTACATGGTGGAGAGATGTGATTTGAGAAAGCTTGTGGGGTCCCGTCCATGGCCTTCCTGGTTGCAGCCCGTATGCCTGCTCTTGTGGGCTGGTTTCCTTTACTATCTGTGGCTTCCCTTTGAAGACAATCCCGTTTCCCAGTAATGCTGGCCCGAGGGTCTCTGTTCCACATTCAGCTGAATCCTGTGGCTTCACACACTGCGTTCTCGAGGGCACATGGCTTTGCTCTAACGTTGTCTCTGAAATCTGGGTGGAAGTCTCCATCAGAAGGGTGATTGATCAGAGAAATGGTATAGAAGATACAGATACTGAGATAAAACTGCAGGTTTTACAGGGAAGGAAAAAATGCATTTTGTGACACTACATAGATAAATGTAGACACATTATGCTAAGTTAACTAAGTCACTTGCAGGAAGATAAAAACACATGACCAAATGTATTTGGAATATAAAACTTTGAGATCATAGAAATAGAGAGGATAATGGTCATTGCCACAGACAGGAAATGTGTGAGATGGGGAGAAGTTAATGACAGACCACAAAGGTTTAGTTATGCACAATTACTAAGTTCTGTGTATTTAATACACAGCATGGTGGCTTCAATTTATAAAATTCTATTATATACTTGAAATTTTCTAACCAAGGTGACCTTCAGTCTTTTCACTACAGAACAGGTAACGTATGAGATGATGGGTATCTTAATAGTCAGTGTGATGATAATTATTTCACAGAGTTTAGATACACAAAATCACCACATTCTGTACTTTAAGTATGAACAATAACCTTTATTCAGTTACACCCCTAAGAAACTGGAGATAACTTAAAAAATAAAAGCTATGTTGAGTGTTTTTTTCATATTCATGTTATCCATTTGTATATTTTATTTTGAAAAATGCCCATTCATATCATTTGCCCATTTTTAATCAAGATATTCAATTTTTTAACATGATTTATATTTTACTGTTGTTCTTGTAGTTCCCTGTGTGTTCTGGATATTATGTTCCCATCTGATAGATACTTCATCATTATTTTCTCCCATTTAGTAGGTTTTCTACACTCTATTACTTTTCCCTTTGCTTTGCAGATATCTTCATTTGAGTAATCTCACCCATCTATTTTTGCTTTTCTTTGTTATCTAGAAGATCTTTGTGTAGACCAATATCATAGAGTTACTCTCCTTGAGTTTCCATCTATTTTTATAAGTTCTTCTTTTACATTTAAGTCTTTAACCTATTGGACTTGATGCTTGTACAAGGTGTGATACAGAATGGTAAAAGTTTGCCCAACTGCCCCTTAGACAAAGGACTTCTATATAGAACATACAAAGAATTTTAAAACATCAGGCCACCACATTCAAGTATCCAGTGCAAAGGTCGACATTTGAGATGAATATACACTTCTCACATGAAGAAATACAAATGGCAAATAAATATATGAAAGTGTTCAACATCACTGGTCATTTGAGAAATGCAAATTAAAACATCACTCAGATGCCACCTCACCCCAGAAAGAATGGCTGTCATCAAGGAATCAAATAATACCAAATGCTAGAGGGGCTGTGGGGAAAAAGGGGCCCTTCTCCACTGTTGGTGGGAGTGTAAACTGGTGTGGAAATCAGAGTGGAGATTCTTTTAAAAAGAAGGGTTAGAGGTCTCATTTGACCCAGTTCTTCCTCTTTGGTGCATTTTGCCAGAACTAAAAACATCATACCATAGAGACATACGTGCACCCGAGTTTACTGCAGCACAGTTTCTAACAGCCCGATCTTGGAAACAACCCAAATGCCATCATCCACAAATGGATGAAAAAGATGTAGCATTTTATACAATGGAGTACTACTCAGCCATAATGAAGGGTAAATTCAAGGCTTTTAGAAGTAAATGGATGTAACTTGAGACCATACTCTTAAGTGAAATAAATCAGACTCACATATGTAAAAATCCGTATTATCTCCCTAGTGTAAAAAAATGAAAGAGTAAATAATATCCCAAATGTATAACACATATCATGAAAATGAAAGGGGAAGAAACTGCTGAAAAGGAAAGGACAACTGGGACATGGAAAAGGAAAAAAGAAAGAAGGGGAAAGACCACATGATAGGTAATTACACTGCTAATCCCTATTAGTTCATCAAAAGAACAGTTGGGCTCCTATTGTCTGATCCCTTTTTTCATGTCTATATCTTATAATCTGAGCAACTACTTTGAAGATATTAACCATTGTTCAACTCCTATTGTTTTGTTTTGAAGTTCTGTATCATCCATTGTATTCTTTTGTTTTGTTTTGTTTTAAAATAAGAAAAATGACCATAGTCTCCATATCCACCCACCTGTGGGATACAGTCATCACTCCAAGGTCTCCTCTTCACCTCCCCCAGGCACATTCCTCAGGGCTGAAGACTAGTGATCAGGAGGAGGGGAATTCCCCGCGGGGCGCTGAATTAATGGTCTCCCTCGCTGGCTCAGCTCTCAGAGGACCCAGCTCAGAGGCCCTACTCATCTCTCTCTCTCCTGCCTGGACTCCATCTCTCCCTCCTCACTCTCCAGGAAACCCGGCCTCTGCAGAGAAGCTGCCTCAGCAGAGCCGGCCCCAGCTTCCCCAGCTGGCCACTTCCTTCTGCCCTCAGGGTGAGTGAGTGGGGGCCGGGCTGCTCCTGAGCAGGGTGTTCATTCTTCCTCCTCCAGGGGGCGCCACGCAGGATCACAGGAGAGCCCCCCTCGGTCTCACCCTATGAGCGTGGGCTCCTCTTGGCCATAAGCAGTGAAATCACAGGAAACAAAATGAACTCTTCAGGAGCAAATCTTAAACCTATTGCCGAACTCTCCTGTAGGCTCACAAAAGGACCTTTTCAGGTCAAAAAAAAAAAAAAGATGAAGACTACAACAGACAATAATTTATCCATTATCTCATAGCTGCTCCAGGCCAAAACAAGGCCTAGGAAGGCAGAAAACTGACCCTCAGGGCGAGCTTCCAGACCGCAGTGGAGTGGGACTCACGGTCCGCGGAGCGGAGGAAGAGCCGGACCGAGGAGGAGCCGGAGCCCAGGAGGGGTCGGAGCCCAGGAAGGGCCGGACCGAGGAGGCGCTTTCCGCGGGGTGGCAGCAGGAGGGGACAGAGGCCGCGGCGCGGGAAGCAGCCTGCATCACGCCCCCACAGAGGTGGCCTGGGCGCCGCGTGGCTGTCACCGGAGACAGGGCCGGCCCGGGCGAGCCGCTGCCCGCTGCTGGGTCCTGGGCCCTGGACGGAGGAATTCGGCCCGCAGCGCTGAGCCTGCAGTGGGGCGCAGAGGCCCGCACCCCAGGAGAGAGCCGCCCCTTCCCAATGAGACCCGGGTGGCTTCGCGCTGCTGGCAGCACCGTGCCCGCTGCCCACTGCGCAAAGCCCACCGGGCCGGCCCGCGGCTTCTGGCCTTCCAGAGGTGGTCAGCGTTAGCCTGGGGACGGGTCACATAAGAAAGTGCCCAGGGATTCTGAAAGACGACCTCTGCCCCGCCCGGCCCCCGGCAAGGCGGAGGGCGCTGACGATCGTCCCCTTCGGGAGAGACCCCTGAGGGCTGCCGCCCCAGAGCCCACTCAGCCCGGCATCTGGAGCCGGCACCGCGCTTGGCCGGGGCTCCTTCCTGACTCCCGAAGAGTCCTCTTTATCTCAAAGACTGATGACCAGAATGAAAGCCAGTCAATCCTCATGGAGTCGGTGCTGCCTTTCTGCAGTGAACTTCAGGGTCCTCGTGCTGCGCCCAAGGCAGGACCTGCTTCTGCGCCCCGGCGGGAGGAGGGGAGCTCGGCATCGGCTCAGCTCGTCCACGGCTGCACCCGGGCTTGCGTGAAGGGTGCTTCAGTGACGGGGGGGGGGGGCCTCGCTGCACACCCCGGCCATTCCCTGGGGATCGGTACCCAGGAGCCACACTGGGTCACACAGAAGTTCCACTTTGCATCTGCAGAACTCCACCCCTACTTCCATGAGGGCAGTCCTTACATTTCCGGGGACAGCGTCCCCCTAATAGTACCCCCCACAGAGGTGAGTTGAGAAGGACAAACACCCTGTCCTCCCCCTCAAGTGTGAAGGTGAAACAGTTGATCTCCTGGAAGCAGCCTGCAGGGCTGTGGCTTCCTAGAGGGCTGGCTGACACTGGCCACAGGTGCAGTCACAGGATAGGAAGGAAGGGCAGGGAAGGGCTGCAGGGCAGTTGAACACTGTGGTTACTGGTAACATACTGTACCCTTGGGCAGTTTTGGAAAGCAGATCTGAGAATTTATCACCACAAAAAAAATATGTGAACAAAAAACAAGCATGTAAGACAATGCACAATTTAATTAACTACATTTAACTTTTCAACAATGTACATGTGATCCACATTATTGTTCTCTACATTATAAATACATACACTTTTTTATATATCCTTACAACAATAATCTGTCAACAGATTACTTGTTAAGTAGGCCTAGCTCTATGTGGAATATCTCACAATATATTTATCTACATTATCCCAAATGCCAAGTTGAGGGTTAGTGCACTGTTATACACAAATTGAAGAACATCTCCTAAAACTCTGAGGTAATATTTCTCCTACACAGTGAAATGTTTGCATGACAGCATCCCACTGCATGAAGAAACTAAAATGGAAATGCCATGTATATTCTCAATATATGTTCTTTTACTTTCAGGCCATGAAAAGGGAAAATGTGAGTTTTCCCAATACCTTTGTCCTGCTGGGCTTCTCAGAGTTTCCGTGGCTGGAGGTGCCCCTCTCTGCAGTGGTCCTGGTCTCCTACCTCCTCACCCTCATGGGGAACAGCTCCATCATCCTCCTCTCCCTGGTGGACCCCAGACTCCAGACACCCATGTACTTCTTCCTGGACAACCTCTCCCTGCTGGACCTATGTATCTCCTTCACCATTGTGCCCCAGCTGCTGGCCAACCTGTGGGGACCAGACAAGACCATTGCTGCCTGGGGCTGCATTACACAGGCCTACCTCTTTCACTGGATAGGCTGCACTGAATGCATCCTGCTGGCCGGGGTGGCCATTGATCGCTATGTGGCCGTCTGCCAGCCCCTCCGGTACACGCTCATCATGCATCCCTGGCTGTGTGCGCAGATGGCAGCTGCCTGCTGGTCCAGTGGCCTGGCCAATGCTCTGATACAGGCCACACTCACCCTCCAGCTCCCCCTCTGTGGACACCACACCCTGGACCACTTCTTCTGTGAGGTTCCTGTGCTCATCAAGCTGGCCTGTGGGGACACCACAGCTAATGACCTGGCCTTGACTCTAGGAGCCATCCCTTTTGCACTGTTGTCCCCCCTGCTGGTGGTCATCTCCTACACCTTCATTGCCAGGGCTGTGCTGAAGCTGTGCTGAAGCTGCCTGCAGCTGAAGGCAGGCAAAAGGCACTCAGCACCTGCACCTCCCACTTGCTCGTGGTCACCATATACTTTGGCCCTGCCGTCTATGTGTACCTCCAGCCCCCAGCCAATAGCAGTCAGGCCAAGTTCCTGTCCTTCTTCTACTGTGTTATCACCCCGCTGCTTATCTACACCCTGAGAAACAAGGATGTGAAAGCAGAGTGGAAGAGGATCCTGCAATCCCAGGGCTGGCTGAAGTCTTAAAATGCCAGATGCAGGTACAAAATCAATAGTAAAAATCAATAGTTTTTCTATGCACCAATAACTAGCTAAGAAAGAAATCAGAAAATTAATTTTATTCACTATAGCATAAAAAGACTAAAATATGTAAGAGCGAATCTAAATAAGAAGGTAAAAGAATTCTACAATTGGGGCCAGAGGTTTAGCTTAGCGGCGTAAGTGCCTGCTTGGCAAGAGCAAGATCGTGAGTTCAATCCCTGGTACAAAAAAAAAAAAAAAACAGAAAACTCTACAATGAAAATTTGAACGTTGAAGAAGGAAATTGAAGAAAGATGGATACTTTCTGATAAGATTTTAGCATGCTACAGAGACAAAGAAAGGAGAAAAGAGGCCTTTATTGTGGACACAGAAGGGCTACAGAAGAGACCCAAGTATCCTTGGGTGAGAACGAAGAAGAGGAAGTACTTTTATCAGGTCTGGCTGGGGAAGGAGCTTGGAAGGTGGACAAAATGACATATCAACAGCTGATGTGAAGGAGCATCTGCTTGTGCAAAGCAGAAAGATTCACTGGGGTTTGGGGTGGAGGCTTGGGAGGTTGTGGAGTCTTGGGCTTGGAGAGGGCTCGGTGCATGCGCGGAGAGGGTTCGGCGCATGTGCGGAGAGGGAGTTTTTTTCTGGACCTAGAACAACACAGAAGTTACTCTTGGAGAGATAAGTTGTTTCTCTGGGTCTGATACCAAGCTGGGCGGATGTCATGTTATAGATAGCTAAGCCCAGGCTAGGAGAGCCTATCATTCTTGTCTTTTTGACTTGTAGATGAACAGGGGCAGTGTTCATCTTAGACTGCTTCCTGCTGGAGAGGGCCTCCTGGTGGGGGCCTTTTGCAGCTGTAGGGATGTTGGTTAGGCCCACGTAGAAGCTGGTGCCAGGGGTCTCAGCCAGGACAAGGAGCGTTCCAGTATTGAAGGTCTGTGTCCTGATTGAAGAGATCTTGAAGAAAAGTTTTAAAAAACAAGGAGCTGTAAGTAAAAATATGAGGAGTAGTATGAGAGGTCCCGTCAGGGGGAGGAGATAGGGGGCCTCACCCCTCAGAGAAGACCAGAAAAACCTTGTTAGTGACATTAATGTTTGCTGAAGGAGAGAGGAAATGGAGAGCTGAGGTGTGGGGAGTCCAGGCATGTGGGGGAGAGACAAGGTCAGTAAGAGTACTTAGGAGTGGGGCTCTAATGAGACCTGAGGAGGAACGCACTCTGTCATAAAAGACATATCTCCATGTTTTGCCTGAGGAGTATTAAGTGAAAAGAGGTGTTGTGGATGATTATGTCTATGTTGATGTTTTTTGTTGTTATAATTATGTCTCATGTTTGTGTGGATGGGTAAAGCTGACAGTATAGGAGATGAAGAGTGACAGATGTATTGATGGCTATGTGGTTGTCGTAAGAGTTTTGTTAAGAGTTTTGGAGACGGTAGAGGTGAAGGTAGTGGCATTGTGGGAGCTCGTAGAAAGGGTAAGGAGAGCCTGGTTTGAGTCGGGGTTATTTATTGCACATTGTAGTACTGGAGAATTTTGGTTTGAACTTGGGATTTGAAGTTGGGATGTATGTGGGAGAGAGGAATAGTACGGTTGAAAGTTGTGGAGTCAGTAAAGCTATGTGTCCTAGGAGAATGAGCAGGAATAGTGAAAGAGGGAGTAAGAGTGAGGGCTTTATTTTAGGCAGTGTAGGTGGTTTGAACCTAAAGTTGTAGTGAAGAATAGGAGTTGTGGCGCTGTAGGGAGACGTTGTCCAAAGTATGACAGTGAAGATGAGAACCAGCAGTAAAAGATAGCAAGGAAATAAAGGGAATAACAGAACAGGGGGCTCTGAATGGGTGAGGCAGGGGTGTGCAGGTCTTATGATAAAGCATGTGTGTAAAATCTATTCTCATTTGGAGTGTGTCTACGCAGTTGGTGGGCTGGGAAAGAAGCAGTTAAGTGTCACTGAGGAGAGTTTTGGCACCACGATGACAGTCGTGACTTGATGAATCATATTTTTAGAGAGAGAAGAGTAATGGCCGGAGTGACGAGTTTATATGAGGCTCAAGTGTCTATCTGAAAGCAGTTATGTGTTTTAGTGATGGTGTCTCAGGCCTGTCGAGCTGGGAGGAGGAGCTCTGACTTTTGGAAATTTGATCTCCCGGTGTTTTGGTTCTAAGTGGGTTTGTGGCACCGGACACACCACCCAGGACGTGAACACGCCCTGTTCGGAGGAGCGGGCAGGCGACCCCACGGACGGAAACAGACGCGCAGACGAAGTGCGTCGCCACTCGCCACACGGGCGGGGTCGGAGACTTCGGTCTTCCCACGCAGGAGAGAAAAACAGAAAGAAAGGAAAAGGCGTTTCTTGCAGGCCCGGCGGGGAGGGGCTGCTGAAGAGACGCAGGCGCCCAGCGGAAGGCTCAGAAAAAACCGCGGGCTTCATTTGAATTGACAGGGGCGGAGCTAACGGACGGGCGGAAGGACGCGCCGACAGCTGATTGGAGAAGCCTTGCCTCACGCAACGGCAGCTGATTGGAGGAATCGTGGCGCACGCGCGCAAAACGGGAGTGACTTTTGGGCTCGGAGAAGGCAGAGGGGGTCGCTGTCCAGCGCCACGTTAGCTGCACAGGGACACCTGCCGGAGACCAGACCAGAGGCGGGAAGACAGAGACCGAGGCGAGAGAGGAGAGGGGTCTGCAGGCCGGCCGCGGATGTGGGCGCAGGCCGGAGAGCCGAGGCAGCTGGAGGCCAGCACGCACGGCGAGAGGGCTGACGGACGACGGGAGCTTTAGGGTTACTGAGAGTCACCAGGATTGGTGCGAAATGAGTAGATGATAGTTGTTCTTGCCACAGGCAGGGGGTGGCAAAATAACGAGTAATAATGAGAGATAATGGCTGTGTCATTTGTTTAACTACAGAAACCATTCAACAGCCTGGCACAGCACACCGCTAATAATACCCACTGCTCAGGAGGCTGAGGCAGGAGGATCCCAAGGTTAGGGTCAGTCTGGACAACTGAGTGAGACCCTGTCTTAAAATGAAATTTAAATTTAAAAAGAGCTGGAGATGTAGTTCATTGGTAGAGCACTGTTAGAACAAAGGGGGCCCTGATGATTCAATCACCTGGAAGAGAAAGAGGAAGAGAGGAAAGAGTACTTTACTACATATGTATCTCGTTGCCTTATGCAGTGTGCACAGGATCTTTATTTTTTTGTTTGTTTGTTTGTTTTTTGAGACAGTCTTGCCATGCAATTCAGGCTGGCCTTGAACTTACTTTGTAGACCAAGCTGGTCTTGAACTCGCAACAATCCTCCTGCCTCAGCCTCCTGAGTGCTGGGATGACAAGCATGTGCCATCACACCCGGCTAGGAACATTCATTTTTAAAAGGAGCACATGCACCTCCCTATTTAAAGGCCTCCCCACCGATATGCCGGTCTAGAGCCTTTTAACTCAATGCTGTCTTTCGGTCATCCCCAGCGGGGAAGGTGATACATCCTAACTGGTGAGGGCCCAGCCGGCTCCTGCACACAGCAGCCCAGCTCTTGGCTCATCCCCTTTGCTGGATCTTCATGGCCACATCTGAAACCTGCCCCTCTGGGGACACCTGCAGCAGCTGCAGTCTCCAATGGTCAGCTCAGCGCCACGCGCTCACACGGCTCTGTCCCAGCTGCTCACCCACTGCAGTATCTGATGACCTCACACCACCAGTGTGGTTTCCATGGAATTCAGATCAAACTCTGTGACCTGAGAGGCATCCTGGCTTAGCCGAGCGGATGTCAGGGTCCAGCCTGAGCTGCCATCTGCCCCTCTCCGTCCCAGATGAGAACCTCGGCCACTCTGCAGCACAGACACCGTCCTGGCACCCAACGACTCATCTGAGAGGGGTGCAGCGGCCAGGGCCATGCCGGGTGGGCAGAGGACACTGCCAGCCCACCAAGCTCATCGCTGCCATGCAGTCCACATGTCCTTCAGAAGATGGGGCAGGGATACAATGCCTATGGGTGTGGGACAGACATGAGGGCTGGCCAGAGGGAGATAGGACATGGAACAAAACTGCAGACTCTATGCTTTTACCCCCAACCCCAGATACTTTGAAAACTTGTCCCAGCCAGCCCTGGACATCAGGAAATTCCTACGATGTCCCAGTGATATAGGGAACAAAACTCCTAACCTACTAGATGCCTGGTAGGAGTTTGTGCTCTCTAAAATCGAAGAATGACTTTTAGGAATTGCAGAGGTTAAGAGCAGAATATATTTATTGAGAGAAATAAAGCTCCCATCCGAGAGAGACAAAAGAATGGGTCCCGAGTGGGTTGCTGAGAACCCTGTCTTTTCTAGGGGCTTTTGTAGAGTAAAACCACGAGGTGAGGTGGGTCCTGTAGGGAGCAGCATGATAGCTTCATGGCTGCCATCCATCTCTCCCTCCTGTGGGCATCCAGTGCGTCGGCCTACATTTCCCAGGATCCTCTCGCCCCACCCAGGAAATGACAGCGACCCATCTGTAACTTCCCGCCCCCGCTTCTTTATAAGCCAGGAACATTGTTCAATAAAGGAGGTTTGATTGAGAAACTTCAACTTGCCTCCGTCTCTCTCTCTTCACCCTGCCCCCGCCCCGTTTTCCTTCCTCTAGGGGAAAACTCATGCATTGGTCCGCAGGCCGGATCAAGTGGCGCCCAGCGTGAGGCCCCAATACGAGGAGGTCAACGAGGGATCGTTCACAGAGGAAAAGCTGTGGCCACGGTACCTGGGGGGACTCCGTCTCTGTGATCTGTACAGACGACTGCCTGACGTCTCGTCCGAATCACAGTAAGTGAACGTAACCGGCATGGGTCAAGCGTTAAGTGAACACAAATTGTTCGTTGCCGGCCTTAGTAAGGCCCTCAAAGCGAGAGGGATAAAGGTTAAAACAAAAGATTTATTAAACTTGCCCCTGGTTCCCTCCGGAGGGCTCCATTGATACTAAAAGATGGGAAACATTAGGAAATGCTTTAAAATACTACTATAGAGTTTTTTGGTCCCAAAGGGGACAGGAGAAAAGTCCTGATGACCTCTTTTGCATGTTGGACCTTAATTTCTGAGCTGCTAACCCAACGTCATGCAGGTCTCCAAATTAACAAAACGCTTACTCAAGGTGAGGCTGCACTACGCTCCTCCCGCAATCCTACCCCAAAGCCGCCCTCAGACATGTCCAGTGTGCCCAGTCGTCCCGGCTCTGTAATTCTTGATAGTAAAGAGCCGCTTCAAGATGGCAACTTGCCGCCACTTCCTTTGTCTGGGACACACGAGGACATTCAAAATGGCGCCACCCCGTTTGACACTCAAAATGGCACCGCCGGCCCCGCAGGTCATTAAGGACCCATATGCCATTCACAGTAACTACTTTAAAGGAATTAAAAACAGCAATCACTCAATACGGCCCCACAGCTACTTTCACCCTTGCTGTTCTAGATTCCATGACTCAAAGTTAAATTATCCAAAATAAATGAAAGGACTTAACCAAAGTCACTCTTTCTGGGGACAATTATTTGCTTTAAAAATCTAAATTTATGGACCAATGTAAAGCCATAGCTAAAAATAATGCCGCTCAATAAAACCCCTAGACCCTCCCCATGCTAGCAAAAACTGGCGACTATTAGTACAAAAAAAAAAAAGCCCAAATGCAATATGATCCTGGCCTTTTTACACAAATTAATACAGCCACCTGTAGGGCTTAAAAAAGGCTCCCTTCTGGTGGAGAGGTTGTCTCTTATCTTACTAAAATTAAACAAAAACCAAAAGAACCCTTCTGTGATTTTGTTGATCGCCTCTTACAGGCAGCCGAGCGCTTTTTCGGCTCCCCTGAGAGTAATTCTGCCCTAATCAAACAATTAGCATGTGAAAACGCAACATCCGCCTGCCAGGCTGCAATTGGGCCACACAGGGAGAGGGAAGACCTCTCGGGCTGCATCCGCCTGTGTGCTGATATGGGCCCGGTCTACCATTGGGGCCTAGCTATGGCTGCAACTGTAAAGGAGGTTCTTCTCCCACACAAACAAGGAAGAAAAACTAATAATGGCAGATATTTTAAATGTGCATTCTCCCTCAGGGAATGGCCCTACATTGTGCCAGGCTTTTGTGGCTGCTGCTATACAACCAGTCAGAGACCATTGGCCAAATATCTATATTCTTCATTATATGGATAATATCCTCTTGACAGGAAAACATAAAGATCAAACCTTATAATGTTACACATATAGTGGCTTCATCTTTTCCACCCTTCAAACTAGAAAAACTAGTAAACATATTACAGCTCACATGCTGTCAGCCTTCTTGGTTCTGGGATGCCCCCAACAACTCAAGACTGACAATGGCCCTGGCTATACAAGTGCTTCCTTCGCTCAATTTTGCAAGTGCCTTAATATTCTTCACACCACAGGTACACCTTACAATCCTCAAGGACAGGGCATTGTTGAACGTGCACATCGTTCTCTTAAGTCCACTATAGATAAAATAAAAGGGGGAACATGGTATCCTACTCGAGGATCCCCCAGAAATATCCTTTCACATGCCCTATTCATTTTAAATTTTTTGACCTTAGATGCCTCAGGCTGCTCTGCAGCGTCTCATTTCTGGCATACACAGACACAAACACAGTTTGCATCTGTACTTTGAAAAGACCCAATGACCAATATATGGAATGGCCCTGACCCTGTTCTTATCTGGGGACGAGGCTCAGTCTGTGTTTACTCCAAACAAGAAAAGGAGGCTAGATGGTTACCTGAACGCTTCATAAAACAAATAGATAGCCCTTCATCAAAAACATTATGTGACACCCAGGAGTAATATCCTCTCCTGAGGCACAATCCCCTATGCTCTCTTACAGATGATACAACTTTCCAAAGCCTTATGGGCCATCGTTGGACTCCTGACACAACTACATCTGATGGATGGCAATTCCCATCAACCCTGGAACTGGGAATTCTATCGCTGGAAAGGTCTACCAAGTAACGAGTGGAAAAAGGTTCAAACCTGGTCAGGATCGGGAAATCCAAACTTTAAGATCCCATCCTGTGAGCTTGTGCCCATTGAGCCATGCCACAATAGATTACCAGTCTATCTTTGCCCTGCTGCAACAGAAGGTAGATCATACTGTAACTCCCCAGGA